>CAJHQQ010000834.1:0-137241 GCA_905132885.1 Moricandia moricandioides | reverse complement strand
TCAGTCTCCTTAGTTTCTCTAAATAACATCCACAATCCGTGAGTGTAATAAGCTTCCTCGAATGGGGTTTCTAAAGGGAATCTAAGGACTCTCTCGAAAAAGCTGTCCATCTCTTTCTAAGTAGCTTCTCTTCTAATATGCTTAGGGATCTTCTTCTTTCTTCTAGAATGTCTATCTATATTTTTCTCAATTACCACATGGAATGGTTTATCTTTCTATCTGGGTTTGGGTAAGATGGGACTCAAGTGCCTATGACTATATATAAGGCTCGGGTCTATGCTTGGCAACCAAAATACTTTTGTTTCAATCGTCTGTCGACCGATGGAAAGGTCTTGCTGTCGTTCGATGTTCATCTCTTCGTACACATATTCTTTAGGTATCGTCGATCGATAGTTAGCTTGGGCTGTGGATCGATGGTCGTTCAAACATGACAGGGGATTCTCACGGATTTCTTCCTCATGGTGCCTAATTTCTTCCACAACTTGCCAAAAATCATCATCAATGATGGCACTGACGTGGTGTTTCTATCCAGGCTCAAAATTTTCCTTGATCACGGCTTCTTGTATCCTGACAACGTCACTGGTCTTAACCACTTGATTTTATAGCTTCTTCACATGGGCGTTGAGGGCTTCAAATTTTGTGTTGAGGTTGGCATAGAGAGCACCAATCTTTCCATTGAAATCCTTTGTCATCTTTTGTTGTCCTTCCAGAACATTGTCAATCATAGCTTCAATCTTGTTTTCCTGGTATCTGATGGGGTGTTCAGATAGTAGGAGGCTCAATAGGTTACGTTGTTGCTGTAGGTTCTCTACTGTTGTGATCCTTGGTTGTAATTACTCCTCTGACCATTGCCATAAGAGTTTATGTAGCTCTGGTTCCCATATCTCTGGAATCTATTTTCACCAACAAAGTTCACATCTTCTTTTTCACATTTCTCATTGTGAGATCCTATAGCTTCTACACCTTTTGCGAAGCTAACTTTCTTCTTCAAAAACCTCTGAACATTATCCAACTTGGCTTTTACTTCTTTCATATGATCCTTGGTTAATGTAGGGGCTAATTTTCTCCTATCATGATTATTGTTCTTGGTGTTGTTTCTAGCTGCTAAGTTCTCTATCAATCTTGTAGCCTCTTCTCGACTGCTAGTTCAAAACTTCTCTCACTGGTTGTGTCTAAAGCCATTTGGTATGACAACTCAATACCTCTGAAGAAAGTATTGAGAAGTTGCAATTCATTGAATCCATGGTGTGGGCAATCTTTTTGGTAGGAATTGAATCTAATCCAGATGTTCCTGAAAGAATCTTCAGGCTCCTGTGTGAATGTAGCGATTCTGCTCCTCAAATCCTCAGCGTTGGCATCATCAAAGAAGTTACACAGGAAGGCGTTTTGATGTCTGTCCAGGATGTAAGAGATCTTGGTGGTAGTTGATTAAGCACTATTTACTTTTCTATTTAGTCATTCTATATATATAAGTTTAATGATTTTGTACTTAACACTTTTATGTTGTTTTTTGCATTATAATTATATTAACGCATAATTATTACAAGTTTTGGTTTTAGAATATTAATTTCACACGCTAATAATATATTTATAATTATTCTACAAAAATTATATTAATAAAAAATAATATAAACATATTATTTTACAAAAAAATAATAATATTACATTTAGGAAATTTTACACAAATTAATATATATTACAGTACTAGTAATCGGGTAAATTTCATTCTTAACCTCTAAGATCACCAAAATATTGTCCACACAAATTTAGAGTAGTTTCACCTTGTGGTTGTTGAGCTCTTTTTTGTATGATTCTAGCTTGTTCAGATCGAATAAACTGACAAGTGTTACTATCATTGATGGAGTTTAAATTTGTTAACAAGATTTTATTTTCTTCCTCCATTTCTTTTAAAGTTAATTTTTACTTGATTTTGCATGCATAATTGAATCATCTCATATTTTTTTCCTAGTTGATGCATTTTCTTTCATGAAATTTAGAATTTGTTCATTCGATGAAACCAAAGTATCCATAGATGACTTATTACCTTCAAAAAGTTTCTTTTTGAATTTTGATTTCTTCAATCCAATAGGAAGATGTGATGAATTTGAACCACCATCAACATTGATTAAATCGATTCAAAATGAAGAAAATATAGGAAATTGTGATGTTGGAGAACCGATGGAGCCGCTCTCAATATCTGAAATACCGATATTGACATTGTTTGAAAATTTTGGAATATCTTTCATTAAGACCTAGACATGATCAAATTTAAAACATTTTTTAGTTTTGGATCTTGTAGCAATAGTTTATTTGCTTTCTCCATCTATAATATTTTTGAAACTAAAAAACTTGATTAAATATATAAACAATAAAATAACTAAATAACACATATTAATTTAATTTAAACTTACAATGTCTTGTTCGGATGCACCACTTGGATGTATATTTTGCACTTAAATCACACAACTCTTCAAGTTTCAAACAGCATACAAAATACCATCCATCCTACCTTTACCTTCTAAAGATCTAATGCTCCTAACTTCCAAACTTTCTAGTATTTTTACATTGGAGAACCATCCCCTTATTAAGATTACAGTTGTGAACTAATCTTTTAAACTATTATGTACTGTAGTTGGTTCTCGGGCGACAATCGTTTTTGTTCAGCCCTCTAGTAATCTCGACAAGTTTTTGGCTGGCTAACCCATACTTAGAGATTATCAAGATGTCAAAAATTGTCGTCTCATTGATTAGCCAATAGATCTGTGACTTTGTGGTTTTTCGTAATTAATAAGTGAATCCCTTCGCATGTCCCCCCCCCCCAATTAAAATAAGGGGAATTGTTAGAGATGTTTTCTTTTTTTTTCTTCATATATATCTTTCTCTATCCTTATTTTACAAATATAAATCTCTCTTTTTTGTATTGGCAAACAAACCCGCTAAAATTTATACGAAAAATTTAAAATTTATAGTTTCGACCAAAATATAATTTTTATCTTTTTTTATGTTTTCTCATCTTCTTCTTCATTTTTTTCTTTCTGAAGAATTCTTTTTCAGCTCTCTAGCAAAAATACTTATATAAATTATTAAAAGAACTAAATTATAAACCAATTTAAACCCTTTAATCATGTTAACTTATAAACCTGATTATTTTATATGTTGGCTTTCCAGGTTCCAAAAATTAATTTATTTTTCTACAAAAATAATCTTTTATTTGTTCACATATATTAAAATACATTAATTTGAATTATAAATGCATCATCTGTTAAAATAATAGTAATAAAGTAAATTTAATTATTAATTTTCATATTATAATTTTATATTATTAGATAATATAAAATTATATAAAATACAAAAAATATATTTATGAAACAAATGTTTTCGTAACTTTTATCCTTATGAAACGGAGTTAGTATTTTGTACATAACTGTTGGTAATAGATTTACATCCCTTGATATGAGGTCGTCACATGAACAATACCACAATCTACTACTTACCCTTACAGGCAAGGTCATGCATTTATCTGTGGTACTCGTGCTCGGTAGACACTTGCACTCAAACCTCAAAAATAAAATCTCTGTAAATACTTCTTCTAACCATCTGATAAATGGAAATAATGGATCTCACTAAAAACGTCCCCCAAAATGGTAAGAGCTGGAGGATTGTACCATCCGCGAGGGAATAGTGGCTGGAAAATCCTTATGATCCAATTTAAAAGAAGAGAGCTCTAGTCCCATTTTTCTAAAAGTTCTTTTTTTTTCTACTTTAACACCACTCGAATAATAGATTGAGACTTTTATCATTTGAACAAGGTTTCACATTAACCATCACATAAAAAAAAACATCACATATTTTTTAAATATATATATATGGTTGTTGTCTAGTTGGACGTGGAAGAGATTTTGGGAATGAAATCCTTTTGCGCCTTTTCAAAATTCACTCTAACCATGTTACATGTGCAAGTTGTCACTTCATTAGCAGTACACGCATAGCAGTCTCTCTCCAGAGGATCAGTTTCATCATGGATTTTTTTTCTAATCCCTCAGAAGTTGGAATTTCTATCTTGTATCTAGGGCTGAGCATAACTAATTGGTACTCACCTTGTACTCGCTACTTACCTGGTATTCGGCTTGAAAAATCAAGTACTTGCTATTATCAAGTCAAATAACAAATACTAATTTTTATTACTTATAAATACAAATCAAATATCAAACCTCGTTATTTTTATAACTACTTGACTTGTTACTTACTACTCTTTTTTCACATAATAGTTATACTTGATATCTATTAAATATGTGTGTTAAACATTTATGCTTTATAAACAAAATTCAATACAAATATTGAATTTTACATTTTATAAAAATATTAATAGAGATTTGTGATTTAGGAATAATTTTTTCATTAAATTGAATCCTAATAATTTTATTTCAATCCAAAATATATTTTACTTTGAGTTTCAAATATTTTAAATTTTAGTTTAATTTAAGTAATCAAGTAATTTAGTTTTAAATAAAGGACTTGAGAAAGTGATGGAACAAATCAAATAATTTGCAACTATTCAAAACTTTGACAAGTAGTTGGTACTAGATGGTTTTCTACGCCATACGCAGAAATAATAATTCTAAAATATATTTTATTTTAATATAGATTCTTATTACATTTATATTTAATTTCATTAATTTTTTTAAATATTAATTATTTTTATAGTTTTTATTTTTTAATTTTCTTGTACTTAAATTAATTTCAGTTAATAAATTAATTTTCATATTTTTATACCATTTTATTTCTTTTTAAGAATGGAATTTCATTATTTTCTGTTTGTTAGTTTTAGTTAAAAAGATTTAACTTATAAAAGTTACTTATTAAACCTAATAAATCGGATGCTAATCACTCAACTAATTTTTTATCGAAATTAAATTTTAAATACAATTCAATAATTTAAAAACGTGATTAGGTTTATCTTTACATCGGTTAATAAAATTAAATATAGCTTTACTTATTTAGCTATACACAATATATATATATATATATATGATAGAAAATTGATTAAAATGTCTAAAAATCTTGTCAAAATGTAAATATCTATAATAAATGGATCATATTACAATGATTTAACATCATGTAAGATTTTTTTTTGAAAAATACTACTATATTATTTATATAAAATATGGTAGTGACACAATATCATATTATAATTTTACCACTTTTCGATGTTTTACATTAGAAAATTTTAAAAATATAAACTACTAACAAAATAAATGAATATTTTTATCAACTTGTTTAGTGTGTAAGTTTATAATAAATTTTATATAAAATCTAAGTTATTTTGCTTTAACTTTTTAACTATGGTAACTTCCATATATTTATTGTTTTATATTTGAATTTCCTTAATTCAATTTTATATCATAGTTGTGGTAAGCTATATCATAACTATATAGAATCCATGTTATCATTTATTTGTCAGAATGATTATATGATTATGGTGATGACACATGTCAAATCACTTTTCAAATAATGCCTAGGGGATGACAATGACTCGTTTTAAACAAGTCAAGTACAAATATCAAATTGGACTACTTGAACAAGTCAAGCGAGTATCAAATATCTGAAATTTAGCGGGTACTTGTCCCGTGCCAACCGTTACTTGTATCCCTTTGTTGTTTTTAATAATGACTATAGTCAACGCAGAATATCAAAGATTTTTTTAGAGGAAACTTAAAAAATGTAATTCAGATATTAATGAAATAGACATAACCTATAAAACGAATTTAATGCCGTTTCAATTTATTTTTAAATCATGTTTAAGAGTATATTTTAATATATATAATAATATAATTTTAAGTTTAATAATTTTGTTTCTGTCAGTTTAATTTTATTTTGAAATAAGAAACCTAGATTTAGAAGTATAATCAAAACTTCACGTTTTAAATCATAATTTATACATCAATTAAAAAATACTTTTGTAAGAATGAGGTCATGGTAGACCGTTCTATTTGCATGTGCTAAAAGATGACTATGAAAACTATAATGCGTTTCTGTGTTTATATGTGTTACCCGTTATGAAAAGAATAACCATTTGAAACTAATAATACAGCCTTTAAAAAAAAAGGAAACCTAAAAATATTGATTATAGTATAAAATTCTAAATTTTATATAGATCCTATATGTATTCTGGTATTGAAAAAAATAAATGTATCTAAAAGTAGGAGAAATTGCAATTCTACCATAAATTTGATATCACTTTGCAAATTTACTTTTATTAAATTATAATTTTCAAAATTACCTTTAAATTATGATAAAAATAAACTAAAATATTTTTTATAATATTTATAAAACATTTAGAAACTCAACTCTGCCTCTTCAACACTAAACCCAAAACAATAATCAATAAAGTGTAAACCCGAATATTAACATGTTTTTGATTGAAGATATTTTTGCAAAGTGATACTTTATTTGTGTTACTAGTGGTGTTTCCGCGCTTCGCGCGGATTGTTTGATATTTATGCTATTTACATGTGTATTTCGTTTTACTGATATTGTGTTTCTTATGAAATGTGTTGTTGTATTTGATAATGGTATGGATAAAAAAGTATGATATTACTATGATCAAATTCTACATGTAAGGAATCATAACTATTTTGGTGGATATGTGTGGTGGTTCATAGTTGAATTATTGTGTGTGTACAATCCACCAAAAGGTAAATCACAAAAAGAATCTTGAGACTTGCAAACTTAGTCAGTAACACACATACCGAAACAAAAAAAACTTATTTCAACTAACACTAAAAGGCTTAGATAATAATGCAAGACATACTTTTTACAGTCTTTTATCTTGGTGAGTCTCAAATATAATCTTTATTAATAGACAAAAGTGGATCCCATAACTTCATTATGGTGAAACAATCAAGTTCAATCCTCAGTAAGGAGTAATAATAAACAAACTCCTCAAAATGCTTGTATTTGTCTTGCTCCGTTTTCTGTTAACGATATTTTGATAAGTTTGATTGTGCCTGTAATATTAATAACATCCTGAGAAAATGAAAAAAAAAAGAACAACCTCTGAGTTAGGTTTGCAGAAACAGCCATATACTTTAGAGTTTAATGTATATTGTAATATTCTTACAAAAGCAGAGTCAAAAATGGGGTTTCACTCAAGCCCTAGTCAAAACTGTTTCTGCTCGCTGATCTCTAGCTAAGCGTAAACCTCAAGTTACTTGAATGAGTGTTATAGAGCTACATGTATCTTCTTTCACAAGTTTCTTATGCTTTATAATTTTTGTTGACAAAGCATGTCGCACGCTAACCATTGATTATTCTTATTGCTTTGTTCAGGTTACTGGAAGAGCGCATTTAAAGTTTGCATAATTAACTGGCTAATGTGTCCATCTTCAATCTGCATAGCCACCTCTTCACACTCCTCCTTCAATGTTATGTGTAAGAATTAGTGTTATGTGTAACTACTTAGATTATCAACTTGCAAACAGAGTATAATCAAGTAATGACAAGAACATAAGAAAATACATTAGAAAGGAGATGCAATTTTCTATGTCACTAAGACATGAAAAGATGTTTTGTAGATTCAGTTTTGACTAAACCGGGAACAACTCCTACGAACTGAGGCAAGAAGAACATAGGAGCTACAAAAAAAGTTCAAAAGACTTCCCTAGCAGTTCATTTTTTTAAAAATAAAGAAGTAATTTCTTACCTTTGTTGAACAGGAGGAATGCCTTCTTTCTCCTCTACACGTTCCTTGATGCGATCAATAATGTCGAATTTATGCCGGTGGCCACCACAATTTTTGGCTCAGACCTGTAGCTTTTGTATTGATTATGGCATGCAAGAGCTAAGGCGTTGCAAAGAGGGGTACTCTGGTTCATGTTGTCTTTAGAATGAACCATCTTCATGTCATCTTCTAAGCGATTCTTCCAGCTCAAGAGCTGAGATTCATCCTAAGGTGGTCTGATTTTGATGTTGTAAGGAAAGAGAGCGAGACGTCTTCTTCTACTTCTTGGAAATCGTCTTCAGGTACTAATACCCTTGAGCCAAGAATCAAGACAAGAGATCTTGTTCAATAGAATCTGGAACAACTTGTAGAATCTTTCTCACTCAAGAAGCTTCTCAACGTCCCTGAGGTATATGATTAAAGGATTTGTTTTTGATACAAAGACCACAACCTGCAGAGAAAGACAACAACTATGGAAATTCCATTGAACATACTTGTGGAAAAGTTTGTTTCTTACCTTGTAACGTAATTGCATGAAAGTTCCTCATTGAAGCATAGATTTGTGCTGCGTTTGCTAGAAGCTAGAATCCATAACAAAGACGCATGTGAAGCAAACAGACATAAGAACGTGGAGTTGAACAAAATATATTTTAAAAATATAATAAAGTTCTATTTCTAAATCTGTAACAGAACTCGGAGTAGCAGAAGCACTTCTCTTGTGTCTTGGAGGAAGACCTGAGCTATCATAACAATTGATGCCACGTCGAAACCGCTTAACGTCTCGATAAGCATATCCTGTTTGGCAGGGGTAGATATTAAGATTGAAAAATAAGAATTTCGTATAAAGCATTAATAGGAGATTGTGGTGATTACCTTCTCATCAAAGAGGAGCATGTCCACACCCATTAGCTCGCAGCCTTTCTTCACATTCATCACCTCCTAGAATCTTAGCAGACAATGGACCTAGGTTGTGGTTGTATAGATGCCAGTTTTCAAATCGGCAAGCAGGATGCAGGAATTCGCCATTGTTGGAGTAAGTGATTAACATGGATGAATCTTCTAGGAGTGGTTGACGTTGTGATGTCCATGGCCTGAAGGTTGGAAGATTTATACTTGGAGCTTAAGTCGGTTACTTTGGTAGACGACGAGGTCGATTGAATGCTTCTGAGAGAGAAGAGACGTTAACCAAATTAAAGTTAGGATTAAAGTTCGTGTTAACGCAGGTTGGAGACGTTATGGTCACTTGTTCGACGTCTGCGTTAATTGGAGAAAACGGCAGCAGAAACACAAAGCTCAAAGAGGAGAAAATGATGGAACCCTAAGCCTTATTGGGCTTTAACTAAATGATATGTGAAATCCCAAACCCAAGTTAAGTATAATGATGGAAAAAGACCCATCGAAGGTTCGAAGGTTAAGTCACAAAAACTGGAAATTTTTGACGTGCCACGTGGCGCAATTCGCCCCCTCTTCTCATGATGATGTGGACAACCTAAAAAGGGAGAAAAGTCTCATTTATTATATAAGATTCTTAACAATTTCTCAAAGTAATTCATTAGTTCTTTCTGTTTTCATTAGAGTTTGATGCTTATGTTTATCAAGCAAACTTTCTATAATAATTTAATTACTAGTTATCAACTTTTCCTTTTCCGCCATAGTTGAACTTGAAAACCAATTAGAAAGCAGAGTATTACTATACTACGTTAATAATACACATTAATCGTTACTGTTGTCATGTCATCCCATTTTTGTCGGTTAATTATTTCATTAACATGGCAATACACGTTGTATTTTATCACTTGTCATTGATTATTACTGAACTAACTAACTACTTGATCTTGGAGAAACAAATGAATAAAATGTTTACAAAACGCGACCGCTAATTTAATAAACTAACAATACCAAAGTTGCACAATTAGAGCCCATCTAATAAATCTTGTTCCGCACCAGTTCTCGCCAATACATCGAACCAGGACTCCATCTCACTGTCGAAAACCATCTCATTACCAACGGAGCCTAAAAGCTCTTGCTGCATCTCATCAAAACCAGCCACTTCAAGATTCGACGTGTGATTTTCTTCATTTTGGCCATAAAGCGTCTCGTTCCAGAAGCTCTCGTCTATGTCTGTTCCGAAGTTTATGAAAGAGAAATGATCTTGATCTATAGTACTGATGTCTCCCGATTTATTATCCATCTTAGCTTCTTTGCTATAGCCTTCGTGGCTCATGAGTGTCACCGAAGAAACATCATCACTCGCCGAAGGTGATGTTGAGAACAAACTTCCAAAAGAAGGTGTTGACGAACTTGCCAGCTCCGGTTCGCTTTCAGTATTGTATGGTTTCGCTGGTACAGATTGAAATTTTGGTTTAGTACCCTTTTTCTTGTTGCTAGTCTTAGGTTTAGCAGGTCGATAATCTTCCAGTCTTTTCTTCAAGTGAGTGTGCCATACATTTTTGATCTCATTATCCGTTCTTCCTGGCAATTTTGCTGCAATCGCTGACCATCTAGAGACGATACCAAAAGAAAACATTAATATAAAATTTTCGAAGACTGGATTCTTGTATATTTAACTTTTTATATTATAGTGGACCAAGACATGTTTCTTGTGATGATTATTGTATATCTATGTTAGATGAACTTATAAAGTATATACAGACAGACATAGGTGTATAAATGTATATGTAAAAAGTAGAGGAGTGTAAAGTAATACCTATTGCCAAGGATTTGGTGCAAGCTAATGATAGCATCTTCCTCTTCTATGGTGAAATTGCCTCTTTTAATATCAGGTTTTAAATAGTTCATCCACCTAAGTCTACAGCTTTTTCCACATCTCAATAGACCTGTAATTAATAGTTACCATTGTTAAAGACAGTTTAATTTAATTATATTATTTCATACCAGCTTGCTTAGGAAACTGGACAATATATATGTAAATTTAAATTTGCTCTTACCAGCTTGCTTGGGGAGGGCTCGCCAGTTACTATGGCCATGTTTGTGGATAAAAGAAACCAAAATTTGATCTTCTTCAGGCGTCCAAGGGCCTCTGTTCAGTCCCATCTTCTCGCAGCATGGAGCTCTTCCCATCTTCTGATGATGTGTTTTGATTACTGATGAAAGTTTGTATACTGGGTACGATCGAGACAGATTGTGCTGATCAAATATTTATGAGCTATATGATCAAATGTTATTGTTGATGAGCATGAGAAGAACTGGCTGGTTTTGAATATTTATACTGAATTTGTTGAAAGACATGTGGGAGAACTCAAAAGCATTTCGTCAGCTTCCAGGAAGGAGAGAGAGAGAGAGAGAGAGAGAGAGAGAGAGAGAGAGAGAGAGAGAGAGAGAGAGAGAGAGAGAGAGAGAGAGAGAGAGAGAGAGAGAGAGAGAGAGAGAGAGAGAGAGAGAGGTGTTGCGGTGTGTGTTCGGGTTATTGACACCGCAGTCAAAAAAGTATGTTGTTCATGCATAATATATTATATTGCATGTGGGAACGAATGATATGTTTTCGTAAAGACTACAAAAATATATTTAAAATGTATGTTATAAAAAATGTGCGTAGAATTATGATGGCGAGATATGTGAGTAAGTGTTAAAAGTCGTCGGGTAGACGCACAAGTGGCGTTATAGTTAACCCACACGTACATTTTTGTAGAAAATCATCGTTTACGATTATATACGACAAAACAAAACTTAACGTTGGGTGGAATATACGTTGACCAAAATACTGTTTTATTTATATCTGCTCGTAAAAAGTCTTTCGTAATTTCCTTATTTTCTCTTTGGTAAAATTTCTTTACTTTTTTTACTAAACTTAAACTTCTTTACTCTAAGTAGTAATCTTGTTTAGGGCTAAACACGTTCATTTCTTGTAATTGGTGTATATATTATGATGCCATGTCCTTATTTAGAAAATTTGTGCTTTCATTTACTTATTCCTCGATTCTTTTAATTAACTGAAACATCTAAGGCATGTTTTACAATATTTTACCATGATACATCATCTACCTAAGCCAAAATGTGTTAATCGGACGTAAGTTATAGAAAACGGGCTTTAATTAGTTTAGCTTTGAGGTTTCAACTTTGATTAGTTTTTCTTTTTTAAGAAAATATATGAATATATATATATTAAACATCCAAATGTTGACAAAAAAAACATAACATCCAAATTTTGAAAATAGAAAGTAAATTATCGTACGGGTTTGCTTCTTTCGTAGTTTGGTTATAGTTGAATGTGTACTGAAATTTCTATTAAAATGTCATATTAGAATCATCTATATAAATCATTGATATGTTTCGTTTAAAAATAATTTAGTATATTGATCTTCTAATGATAAAATGTATTCTAAATTTCACTTAGAACAATTTTTATTCATAAATGTATTTTCGAATTTACTAAAATCTGATGGGCTTTGAAAGAAGAGTCATCCTTAAAAGCGCAAGTTTTTTTTCTCCAGTTAACAACTCCTTGAATGTAATAAGGGCATCATTAAAGGGGGTCACTATAGGGTTTCTTAAAGAATTATAAGGGGTGAGTCTTATTTTTTTTTTAAAAAATCGGTTTTCAAAATTGCTCAAAAAAGATCGATCATGTATGAATTGTTGCACTGTTTACGGATCCTACTGACACGTAGCGGTTCGCGATTGTTTTTTTTAAATTAGGAAATAAAAAATAAGAAACCCAAAATGATGGTAAGACTACCAAGAATAATGATAATATCTGACCGGGCCAAATAGGTCATGTCATGCAAGTTGACTAACGCGTTCACACACACTTAAGTTGAATGAAAGTTTTTGTCCAAAGTATATGGGTCAACGAAATAGGCCATGGAATTAAACTCTCTCTTTTGTTACCAAACAAAATAACGTTTAGAGAAACTACGATGGATTAATCATTTAGTTCTTTTGTCTGTAATAGCTGAATAAAATCAATTGATCTTAACTAACCTAATACCTGATAAACTGTGAACGCTACTATGGTCTCATAAATAAGGGTGGTACGGATCGAATAGTAGCGTAATTTTTATTATTTGTGATTTGTTTTGTATTTTAGGGATATCTAATTTCCGATTTGCTTTGTTTTGGAGAAATATTAATATTCAACTTTCTCGATATCCGGAATTTTTTTTGGATATTTGCGAATATTTAAAGATATCTCATGCACTTTGTTTAATATAAGTAAATCTAAAAAATAATAATAATAAATGTTTTCCAAAACTATATTTAACATAATATAAAATAAAATTAAAACTAGTGAAATTGTTGCATGATTTTTTTTAAAAAAAATCAAATTTTATATTAAAACACAAAATTTTAGAAAATTGTAACTTTTATAAAGATTTAATATTCCTTTTTGATTTAATACCTTTGTAAGTAATTTTATAAATAAAATTAGTAAAATTATATGTTAAAATAATAATTATATAAATTTATACATTTAAAACTCTATATTTAATTATATATATACATCAATTTTTATAAAAGTCGGAGCGGATCGGATACTCAACTCTATTTTTTTAGTATTTGTGGTTTATTTCGTTTTTAACGGATATTGAATTTAATATTTACAGATATTTGGACCTTTCGAATCGAATCAAAACGAATAACGGATTAAATCAAATTTATCGAAAAAAATGTCCAGGCCTACTCATAAACACATATTATGGAGTAATTATTTCCTAATGTTATGTGCAAACATAATATAGTATAACCTTACGTTTGATATGCCAGTTAATTCCATAACTATCTTCAATGATGAAAGAGTGTTTATTTTGTCATTGTTTATAAAGATGCTAAATAAGAATAACTCAAGTGACAAATAGGTCGAGGTGTTCTGTTCTCAAATGTAGATACAAACAATTAACTGGCGTGAGATTTATTATCCGGGATCCATATCCGATCAGAGATCCACTCTCGATCCGTTATAAAAAATAAGATATTCGAAGTGTCCGATCCAAATTTAGATAATAAAATATTGGATTTGTCCAAACCGAATCCGAATCTTGATATCGCAATTCTTAAATCTGGATATCAGGATCTATTTTTTAAATATATCAAATTTTAATTTTATTAATAATTATATTAGATATATTAATATTTATACATAAATAAGTTTTATAATACTATGTCACATATATATATATATATATATATATATATATATATTTATAAATTTTATATAAATATTTCATTTATGTATTATTTTTAGAATTTTTTTTATTTTTAAAATACTTTTCTTTGCTTTTAATTGTTTTTTCGATCAAATCCGAATATTTGTGGGTATCACGATATGTACACGGATATCCAGATATCCGGAAGACACAAATCCGAATCCGGATAATCTAATTTTCTCGGATATCCGGATCCGTCCCATCTCTATAATTAACCTTTTTTTATTAAAAAAATGTAGATACAGACAAAATTGCATAAAAGTTACAAGAAAAGTTGCATAAAAATGTTGGTACGTGTATTTACGTAGTGGACGTTCCCTTTTTTTCTTCTTAAAAATCATGTTTTTCAAGACTAACATAAAATATATACAGTTTTCTTTAATATGGACGCATACAGTTTTAAAATAGTGCATGGTATAGCTAGAGATTATTTATTGGTTCACAATGCTAATTAATGAATTACCAGAAAAAAATCGTAAATTAAAAAGAAAGTCTATACTTGGGGGCTATTTAACATGATTCTTCAAATTCGTATAGATTTTTCAATATATTTGACTATGAACGCAAGGGACTCGAATACATGAAAAGAGCTATCAAAATTTTTCACTTCAGGGAATAAATATCAGGGGCGGATCAAGAAAAACTTTTAGCTGAAGGCATTAACCAAAACATTTGAATTAGTCGAGGGCACTTTTACAAAAAAAAATTAGTTGGGGGCACATGACATGTTCGTCGCAGTGTACGTGCGCCCCTGATAAATACTACCATATATATCTATATATCTATATAGGATATATACATTCATGTAATTTACAAGCAAGCAGAGAGCTGAAGAAAGAAAGTGGTTGCCAAGCTATGTCGCCTAATCAATAAATTAACAGTGTGAAGTATAAACTAATGTAAAATAGAGGAATAGTAAAATGTGAAAGCATTTCATCCTTGACTGTTTAATCTGAAAAAGAATGAATCACATAAATATATACGCATGCACTTTTGAAGATCTATATTTTAAACATTTGAACAGATTATCTTTGATGTTTGTAAACAAAACTGAAATCCGAACCAAAAAAGTTTTTGAGTCATGAATCAAATACAAATCCACCAAAATTAATCTGGTTCTGTTGAGTTTAATAACATAATTAAACTAATACATAAATTGATATGTATCATTATTTATCTTTTTCAAGTTTTACGAATATAGTTGAATTTAATAAATCAAACAGAAAGCAAATATTTTTTATAAACTTGAGGTATTCCATACCTTAGATCTAAACTAATTTTTAAGAAAATGTATAGTTTAGCGGATAAATTTTTTCTCTGGGTTTTGAAATGACCGAGGTCCGTTTTCCGTTTAGCATCAAAATAAAGTGTAATGAGCTACTTTCGAACTCGGATTGTTTAACTTCTCAGAATACGCTTACAATTAGACCACCAACTAGTAGTTAGAAAGCATAATTTGTAAATATCTATAAGCATAATTTGGAAAGTATATATAAATTCACATATAATGACTTTAATGATCTATAAGCAAAAGTTGTATACGAATATACAACAAAACATTTTAAGGTTTTATTTGTAGCAGCATTTATTTATATAAACTTTGTTATATTAGTTTAAAAGATAAGCAATACAAAAGAAAATTAATTTAAGACAGTGGATTATAAATAAATCCGATTTTATTCGGTTTATTGGTTTCCAGGTTTTTGGCATTTTATTAAGGAGAGTTTATCGGTTCAACTATTTTGGATTTTGTATTTATGCAACATGGATATGTTGACAGTTTATCCTGTTCGATTGCTGGACCGATATGGATTTAAAAACACTGTTTATCTCAATTCACAAATGGGAAACAATTTTATCCATGTTTAATTTGGTGTATTCCATCGGTTTCAGTTTATATAATTTAATAGTTTCACACATATTAAAATTTAATTAAGTGAAATTATTTCATTATTATTTTTATTTAAAGATAAAAAGATAAATTTATAAAGAAACACTAAGCATTACCAATTTTTAAACAGCATTTAATTTAAACAAAAAGAGTATAGTAAACATTATTTTGCTTGTGCCAACCACATAATTAGTTTTTTCTTTTGTCTACGGACATAATTAGTTAAATGTACTTATAAATATATTGTATTATTTTTATATAAATAAGTTTGTGTTCTTTTTATATAAATAGATCGTGTTTTTTTTTTAAAGAGTAAAAGTAGTATATATAATTCTAGAGTTTTGTTTTATAAAAGTAAGAGCTGACTTTGAAATATGATTAGAAGTCTACTTCATAGATTTTCAGAAAGAATCATTATTGCCTGGTGCTAAATTCTAAGAAGTAAAATGATATTCTATGAGCATAGAGTATGAATTTTGTGTTTGATCAATTAAAATTTGAAATGTCAACATAAATATGTTTGTTGGGTTCTAAAACGCGTTGTAGAACAAAACCGATCGAACACAAAAGTCGCAATAGTACGTAGGGAGTGATAGATCATAGATTCGTATAACAAGATGGGGTTTGGTGCTATTGTCCTGTCACCGATTCTACTATTCCACTAATTTCCATCTTTTTATACTAATTATTTCAATAATATATTTGTTTACAGGTCTTCTTTTATCTCACGGGTCAATTACAGATTTAGTGCGTAATATAGAAACATGTAAAGTTTAGAATATACATTAACTATTTGTGTTCACACTCGATCGGATAATATATTCTTTTTAGTCTCATAATGAGTTTATTTTGTTGGTTGTTAAATGCATTTTGTTTTTAACTATACGAATTGAATCTTAGTGATATTGCTATTTATATTCTATGTGACTCTATTTTGAAGACGTTGCATTACCATAATTAGGCAATTAATACCACACCCATGGGAGACTAAGACCAAGGCTAAAAATATATCTAGTTAAACGTATGTGTGTGTACAAAATGTCCAAGATTCTTTTCATCGTAATCACAATGAATTGGAGAATTTAAAGTTTTCCACGTTCTTGTTTACCATAACTTTTGTCAATACTTTGACTTCACACGTTATGTATTTTTGCAATACATAAATAAGGTTCTCGGTGGTATTGAATTGACAATTTAGTTTCAGATTGAGCATTTTAACTGAGGAGAATTTTTATGACAAGTTGACCGTATCCATAGTATAGATGAATTATTGATACATTGGTACCCAGGAAACTGAATTATCTGTATTTGATATGTATTCGAACGTAATTAGATCTGATTATTTGCAGTAGCGGCCCTGAGGGGAAGCCATGGAAGCATGTGCTTCCGGCCTCCTAGAAAGTTAAGTAAATTTTTGACTATATTTTTCATAAAATCTTTTATAGCTCTGTTGATATATGGCTTGCATGTATTTTTAAAGGTCAAAAGTTCAATGCACTTAATCTACATTTTTATCTTTTTTTATTTTTGAGCTTCTGGCCTAAAATATTTCAGGGCCGGGCCTGATTATTTGTATTGGTGCAAAATGATTTTTGATATCAATATTTTTTTGGACAACCGATATCAATATTTAGTTTACTTTCAGATATATAAGATGAAAGTTTTGAGGCTGTGATATCTGATATGATATTTATATAACATAAATATATATTAAATTTTATTTAATGCATGAGTTGTCATTCAAAAAAACATGAGGATAAATATAAAAAATGAGGATAAATAGTCGTCTACAAATTCATAATACGGAAGGATACTCGTACATCCGTATCCATAGTCACATTTTTTATAGTTATTTATTTTGGAACACCCGTATCCATGGTCACATATATGTATTAATTTGTTATTACTCGTGTTCGAGTTTTTTCCTGATGTTTATTTTTGCAAGGACCCAACCAACAACACAAAGATAGTGAAACTCTCGATATCCACACATTTATTTACCAATATAAATATTAAGCCTTTACCACTTGTCGACAACAACCATATTGGTCTTATTAAATTTAATCTTTATTTCTAAAATAAGATTAAGAAAGAAAAAGGACGTGTACCATTTAAACTATCCAATATTTTCTCTACGGCAACCATGTTTCTTTCGTTTACTACTTAAGAAATTGAAAGTACTAACACGTAATGAGCAAGCCAGTGCATTTTATACATGATTAGTTTGAACTCTAATCTATAAAGCATTAAGAGATCACAATTTTTTTAATTACTCCAGTATCCTTTATCTGAGAAAAACGTTGATAACGTAACAAAATTTACTTCATGATTAGATAAGCGTTTTGCAATAATATGGTCAACTAAGACGTATTTTGTTATCATTTACAATTTAAAATAGATATTTAATATAAAGACATGATGATTGAGTTAGTAGTAGCCCCCCCCCCAAGAGGTTTACTTTTCAAACCAATCCATTTGCTGAAACAGCTAATGATTCTCAGAATTCGGTACGAAGTTTTTACTCGGCTTTGAATAACATTTTCGCAAGACTTCTTACTGTACTTTTGCTAGAATATCATCCACAGCCTTATAATAATATACTATAAGCATTTCATCCTGATTTATCTTATCTTATTGGTTAACGGTGGCGGCTAACCCAATTCTTAGTGACAGATTACTGGTAAATTGACATAAAGTTAAAACAATAATTATACTTTTCTTCTTAAAAAAACATGGCAGTTTTTATTTTGAAATGTAAATGGTTGTCATGAGCTTATTTCCTGTTCGATGAGTCCAAGTTGTATTTTTTTTTGTAAATTGAATCCAAGGTGTTACCACCAATTCCTAGCTAGGAAGTCTTAATCATTTGAATATTCAAAATAATAGTTCATGCAACGTATGTATACTGATTAGACCTTTTTCAAAAAAAAAAAATCGTATTTATACTGATTATAGCTTTTATTCTTTGTATTTTAGTTATTTTTATACACTACACCAAATTGTTTTTATCAGTAACATCTAATCTAATTGTTTGAATAAGAATATTATAACACAACCACGATATTATTACAAACACATGTAATAACAATCAATGGCGGAGCCAGGGGGCAAAAAAAGGTTTAACTACCAAAAGATTTAGATTTAGATCTATAATTATCATAGACCCAAAACTATACTATATGTCATATTAAATTTATTTTATTTATCATTTATGTTTAGAATTTCATAAAAATATCTAGCAAACAATTAATAAGAATACTAAAACTAAATATTTTATAACTTAACTATAATTTTCTAAGTAAAAAAATATAATAGTTATTGATATTTTGGCATGAGTCAGATTTCAATGTTATTCAAAATTGCTGAAATAATAAAAAATTGGAAAATAGTTAGAACAAAAAAATTTAAGATAAAAAGAGATGTTTATTAAATCCACCAATTTAAAGATTCTCCCTTAGTAAATACTATATGCAAAGATAAATGGTTTGAAATACACTAAATAAATTGGACCCACATAAAAGGACAATGACAATTAAATAAAAACATGAAAATAGTAAATAATAATGGGGTCACTAAATGCGTATTTTAAAAAAAAATTATGGGGCCATTAAACGTATCGTTTCTAAACATTATGGGGTCATTTATTGCAATTGACCATTTTAGCCACAAATAACAATGTATTTTTTTTACCATTTTACGTGTTGCACTCACTTAATTTTTACGATGATCAAGTACATAATTACGTTAAAATATTATATCTATATGTTATTATCAAAAAAAATTATTTACCAAGTAAATTTTAGTTTAGTTTATTTACAAATAACATATAAATAATAAATATGAAACTTTCTAAAATTTTAAAACAAATTTAAATGTAACATTTATATATATAATTTGATTAAAAATGAAAATTTCACGAAAACAATTTTGATATCCAAAAATAATAATATTTCTTTTAAAACATAACTTAAGAATATTCTGTTATATATTTTCAAAATAATAAAAATATTTTTTGTTATTTCTATACATTTTCTTATTAAAAAATTATAAAACGAGTTATCCTTATTTGACTAAAATATTTTATAATTATTATTAATGAGATGATTTATTAGTTTTTGAATATTAGTTTTCATAAAATTTGGCAAATATGAATCATAACTTTATTTTAAATGCATAAGCGTACTTCAAATTCAATAAAATCCAAAAGTAATTTCAATGGTTAGTAAAATTACAACAAACATCTTATGACCAAACAAAACATATGTATTGAATTTTGAAAATTACCAAAATTAGCATTTTCTTAGTACACTTTTTAATCTTTACCTTAATCAAATTTTTATTTGGTTTTAAAAAGTTAAATAGACATTTATAACCCTAGGACTAACTAATCTAGACTTAGTGTTTAGATTTGAGGGTTATGATTTTGGAGGGTAGAGTTTAGAATTTTAATAAACATAAAAATAAATACTTAAAATTAAAATTTTAAAAATAATTTCAAAAAGAATTTTTGAATTTTTTTAAATGTGAAAATTGAAAAAAAAATTGGAAAAAAAATTCAAATTTTTTTATAAAATTTTCGGAATTTGAAAGGTATAATTAAAAACTTATTTATTTTCAATTTAAATAATTATTTATATTTATAAGTCAATATCATTAATGTCTTTTGCCTCTTTAATGAAATCTCATACATAGATATTTTTAAAATATCTATTTAGAAAAGGTAAACATGAATAATGGTATCAAATAGAAGGTAAAAATAAAATTTCTCCTCAAATTGTACCATTATAACCATTTGCGTGAAAATATATTCTTAGAAATCTTCTCTAACAAGAGGAAGTCTTCTCATACTGTAGCACTTAAATTTTTTTTTAAAAATATTTATAAATGATGTAAATTTATATTTACTAAAGTTAAATTGTTTTCAACATAGATGAATGAATGTAGATTGAGTCATGATAGTCTTTAATTTAGGTTTTGGTAACATATGTTGTATTATTGATGGTATATTTGGGGGTTAAATTTTCAAATCTTATCTTTTAAACTTTTTTTAATTTGAAAAATATGTGTTAGTAACTATCTAATAACTTGATTCTAAAACACTTTATAAGTTTATTTTAAGGTTAAGGAAGTGTTTTTTCTTAGTTATTTGATCACAGGGTTTTGAAATACTTCCACGAAAACTTCCTGGGAAATCTTCTAACATATAATGCAGTAGAAGACTTCCTGAAAGACTTCATGTTACAGCCCAGAATGGGGGTCGTCCTGAGTATGGATGGATGTGCAAATCGGGTCGACCAAGAAATGATCGATTTATCGATATTGCCAGAATCTACCTTGCAAACCTGAAACAAATGGAAAACAAATGAGATGCGAATAATACTGATAATAAAACATAAAATAAGAATATGATAAGGTGAGAAGAATGGTCGGAATGATAGAATGGATGGAGCTAAGCTTGCTGGTTGTGTAACACTCTCAAGCTTTGCAGATGGATGGAATGGAAGCGATGGATAGTTGATGATTGACTCTCTCAATCTGGTGGGTTGATTGACTCTCTCAATATGTGTTCCTCAAGGCTGCTGAATCCACTAACAACCTATAAGACCACGAATCAATAAGACTAAGCACTTCACACACTAGAATCCTAAAGACAATCGATTTTATGCAAAGAACACTTTGATAAAAACTGAATAAACTTTTATAAACTGAATGATTGAGGGTACTGGTTATAATGGACATCTAGGAGCTTATATAATGCTCAGAGACAAAGTTATTAACGTTCTAAAAAGAAAAGAAAGGAAACAAATCAAAAAGAAAGCAAAAAAATCAGAATATGGCCGTTGGAGCCTTTAGTGGGATTCTTTGGCTCCAAGTGAGGAAATTGCTTCTTCTTGAATCTGGACGGTTTAAGAGGATAAGAGAGATTTCTTGGGACCTTCTGGATGGCTTGGAAGGTCTTTAACTCGTGCCCAAACATTAGGGAAAGGAGCTGTTGGGATTTGAATGCAATGAGCTCCAAATATGGCAAGTTGCACTTAATGGGGATCCTCCTGATCCTGTGGTCTCTGGTGCATGGTATGATGATGGCATAAACTCCTGATTGGTTGGAATGATCTTCTGGAGGTCTTGGTTTGATCAGATTGTCTTCTGGTCGGAATTGGTTGGCTGACAAATGATCAAACCAAAAGATTGTCCAATCTTTCCATAAACTGCTCGGTTTGGTCGGTTCTGGATAAATGAGCATAACTTCTAATTTTTTTTTACCAAATCTCGTGATATTGGGCTTCCTGGAAAGCTAAGAAACTCCTCTTGACTTCTAAATTTGGTTTTGGCTCGGGCCGGATCTTTATGGGGCTGAATCATT
This sequence comes from Moricandia moricandioides, assembly GCA_905132885.1. Lineage (NCBI taxonomy): Eukaryota > Viridiplantae > Streptophyta > Magnoliopsida > Brassicales > Brassicaceae > Moricandia > Moricandia moricandioides. The sequence goes on along the minus strand of CAJHQQ010000834.1, from coordinate 115,102 downwards.
CTTCCAAAATCGGGTACTCGCAAATGAATGGGTTGGGAAACCTCCAAATTGTAAAATCCATAACTTCTTGGTCCGTGGGTCTTTTCTTGAATTTCAAAGCCTCAGTTCTTCCTTTATGAGTAATCCTTCTTTTAAAATTTATTTCACGCCAAAACAATTTCTGGTTGCTGAGATATTCGCCTTGGACTGAACCTATGCCGTTGGAACCTCTACACGGGTTGGTATGGACAGTTGGGTGAGGTTCTGGACGAGCTGCTGGTTTGTTGGCCACAACACTTCACAATTAAATTTTAGTGGAATTTAGGTTTCCCGCCTAATCATTAATTTAGGAATTTAGGTTTTCCACCTAATATGAAGTCTTCCAAAATTTTTAATAAAACTTTCTTAAGTTTTCTAGAAAGTCTTCTATGAAGTCTTCTCATGCATTATGTTAGAAGACTTTTTGGATGAATAGTAAATTTGAGGTTTAGAAGATTTATTGGGAAATCTTCCATTAGAAAACTTTCCTGGAAGTCTTCCATTAGAAAACTTTCCTAGAAGTCTTTTGAGCCGAAAATATTTAACCTAACTGAAAATTTTGTCTCTTTATATAAAAAAAATTTACTATTCTATATATTTCTCTCAAATGGCTGCAAAAAAATGTAATGTTACTCACTTTAAAGCTCTCAAACCTCTCTCTTATATCTTTAAATTTGAAAACACCAAACTTTGAATCTATTTCTCATTTTTTTCTTATCTTGTTCTCACTAATTTATCTTGTTTTGCAGGTTTTTCATTACTTGATTCTCATATTTCACTCATTCAAAAGTATACCTATAAAATTTGGATTATTTATTTTTGTGTGTTTTGTATGTTAGATTCTAAAAAATTATAGATTTAACCTAATGTGACTTATTTGTTTATTATTAAGTATTTTTCTGTTTTGAAGTCATTTGAATGTTTTTGAATATGCAAATTTTTCTAGATCTTAGTGAGACTTAGAAAGATTTCTCAGAAGACTCGCAGAAGACATATCGGAAGAATAAGTCTTCTAACGCATTATATGCTAGAAGACTTCAGAGTCTTCTTCCCGAAGTGATACAAATTTTGTATATGTATTTTATGTGTTTTCTATATTAGATTCTTAAAATAATATATTCAACCTAATACGACTGTTTTGTTTATTATTTAAGCATAGAAAATTTATTTTTGATTTTTTTCTCTGTTTTGAAGCCATTTGAATGTTTTGAATATGCAAAAAAATTTTCTGATCTTACTCAGACTTTGGAAGACGTCTCAGAACACTTTTTGGGAGGACTTCTTGGAAGACTTCTTGGGAGGTTTTCTAATGCATTTTATGCTAGAAAACTTTCCAAGAAGTCTTCTGCCTAAAATTGGTATAGATGGATGATATCAAATGGAGTTCAAGCTTATCAATGTCGAGGAATGATATCTACATTTATGTGTAATAGTTTTGTTTATAGTATGTTTTATGATTTGTATGTGTACTCTTTTAGTTTCGAATTCTTTTGTGAACTTGAAGAGATGTTAATGAAAATGATTTGATAAATATATTCATGTTTACAATATTAGGTTGTCAATACTACTTGACAATATTGAAGTTATTGATATTGCCACGCATAGCAAAACATAACAACACAAAAATAGTAAATTTTACTAAAATTAAGAGAGAAGAATTCTCAAGAAAACTTAGTCAAATTCAAAAAAGTTCAAAACTAAATTTTAAGTGAAAGTTAAATTTTAAATCCCATGAGAGTTAAAAAATTATATCTTATAATCTAAGAAGACACATTAAACCACATGACTTTGATATTCTTGAATTTACTTAACACTTTTGAAAGTTAAAAAAAACATATCTTTAAATTACTTAACACTCTTGAAAATCTAACGTAGAAGACTTCTCTCATAAGATTTCTTAAGAACTCTTCTCGGATTAGCTAGAAGCATTAATAAACATGAATATTGGTAACGTCATAATTATCACCAAATAAGTAATGAATTTCATGCAAGAGCCCCAATACTGACTAATACAAATTGATTAACAAGAAAATAGTAAAAATTCATTTGAAGTTTTAAGAAAATTGAAGTTTAATATAAATGGACGTGGAATACTTCTTAAAAAGTCCTCCGGTCATTTTTGCAATTGAAATTTTATGAAGGAAGACTTAAGAAGTCTACTCTACATCAGACATCTTGTGAAGTCTTCCTTTGTAAAATATTGACTTACTTTTGAATTTGAAAAATTCTCAAAATTTCCAGAGAGTCTTCTCTGATAAACATGTTAGTTTTGCATGATATCTTACATATTTGCATGGTTTTGGTCATCTCTTTTGATGTATTTTAAGCATATAGGATATCATTTAGGCATATTTAGGTTGCATTCCATTACATTTTTCTATGTCAGGTGTTGGAGATGCTTATTGGTGAGTTTGGAGGCAATTGAGGCTAAGGAAGTGAAGTTTGGAGCAAAAGAGGGGTGTAGCGACCAAGCGTAGCGACCAGGAGTGGTCGCTACAGACCCACATGAGAAATGCGGATGCCGTAGCGACCAGGCGTGGTCGCTACAGACCCACAGGAGAAATGCGGATGCCGTAGCGACCAGGCGTAGCAACCAGGCGTGGTCGCTACAAATATTTAGGAGCTGAAATATTCTAAGTGTCGTAGAGACCAAGCGTAGCGACCACAGCTGGTCGCTACAGGCAAAAATACCCAAATTTTTATGGGTCAACCCGGGTTTGTTGGGTTGATCCGACTCATTTTTTGGACTCCTATATATAGTTTTAGATCCTAAAACCCTAGGGAGATCTCTTTTTCTCTCAAAAACTTTGTCTAAACTAATAAAGCTTGAATCTTTTGATCATTGGAAGGAAGTACTTCATTTTTATTGTGTTTTTCTTGCTCATTAACATGATTTGCCTTGAATCTCATATGGGTTTAAGGTTTCTCATGGAAAGTATTGAGTAGTGAACTTGTGATTCATGGGTTAAGTAGATTAGGATGATTAGGTGGATATTTAGAATGTCTCTTTCTTGATTAACCTTATTTTATGCTTACTAAGTGTTCTTAATGCTAGATTAGACTTGATCACTCTCATCTAGATCTTAAGCTATTTTATGACCGAAAGGTGTTTGTTGAAATGCTTGAATGAATTTAGTATTGCTCTAGCTTGAATAACCAAAGACATTTGATGTTAGGATTGCTAGATGGTTAGTAGACTTAATCATAATGCTTGTTTGATAGTATTAAGCCAAAAGACATTTCATGTTTAGTACTTGATTACAAATGGATTTCTATCATGGAAGTGGATTAGTCTATTTTATGAGTTCTAGACCTATAGACTTGTTGATTGTTTTGTTTGTGCATCCTAAATTGAATCTTGATCACCCGATATTGATTATCTTGCCCATGGATCCATCCTTAGCTATTGATTGAAAGTTTGATTCTTGCACTTATTTCTTGTTTGAATTTGAGATCACCTTGTTTATAATTCTAGGAGTTTAGCTTGTTACCAATCATCAATCTTCTTATTTGCTTAGATTAGGAAAGTTTGTGTATTCTTAGTGTTATAGATCTCTAGTTCCTTGTGGATTCGATCCTAAAGTGCTGCATCGATATACCATTCGATTGTGGTAGCGTGCACATTAGGTTAATTGGCCTGTGGTAAAACGCATTAATCAATATGACCAAAGTAAAACAGATATTTGACCTACGTTCACATGAAGTCTTCTCAATGTCGCAAAAAGTCTGCTAGTGTTACTTTTGAAATTGAGTATGTTTGACTTTTTTAGAGAAAACCCCTCCTAGAAGACTTCTCTAGAAGGTTTCCCTAGAAGTCTTCTCTCATAACCCAAGGTTTGACCAGAAAATCGGAATAAAATTTGAGAAGACTTCTCAAGCAGTCTTCTGTTAGGAGATTTCTTAAGAAGTCTTCTCATTTATATTATTTTTTACTATTAATTGTTAATTACAAAAGTAATCTACGCAGACTTCTCAAAACAGTGAGAATAATTTATTTAATAGTGGAAAAGACTTCCCTAGAAGTCTTCTACAAAAAGTCAAATTTGTGACCAACTTCGGCTAATTGCAAAACTAACATATTTATCCGGGAAGACTTCTCGAGAACTCTTCTCGATTCTTCTCATTTTTTTTTGTTAACAAAGGAATGTTAGAAGACTTTTAGGGAAGTCTTCTATTAAAAACTCACAAAAATTCAATTTTAGTATTAATATATGCACAAACCAGATTTCTCTAGAAGTATTCTTGATCGAGAAGACTTCTCTAGAAGTTTTCTTTGCAAACATATCTGAAAAATATGATTTTATATATTGAACTTGTGAGATAACTTTCTTACTTTCTTTAAACACACAAAAATTTACAACGAAAGTATCCCACTCGTTAATGACCAAAAATCATGAGCTTCAATGTCTCTATGAACCTTACAAAGTTTGAAATCAGAATCTTGATTTGTTAGAAATTTAGAGAGCAAAGAGATGTGATTTGTATTCATAAAAAATGAAGTATAAATTGATTTTTTGGTGCATTAAGAGCTTAAAATTGGTTATCCATGTTGATTGGTTTATTGATGAAAATGAAAATATTGTAAATACTTGATAGATATGAGGATGATAGAGTAAAACACTCATTTTCGAAAAAATAAGTAAAAAGTAATGACATTTTCGTGAATAAAAACTTATAAAGTGAATAGGGCAAATGAAATTTCAAAAAAAAAAACATACGTTACTTTTGGGATTGACTCCATATTTTGAGTCATATTTGAAAAACACCCTTAGTTTTCCTATAAAAATTTATCAATATTTCTTTACATTTTATCAGACTGAATATAATTTTTTTTACTATATAACATTATTTATAAAAAAACAAATAAAAAATGGGCTTCTAGCAAAAATGAATAAAAAATCAAAGTCAAACATTAAACTAATCCATGATTTTTTGAAACTTTCGTTTCCTCTATTCACCCCAAAAGTTTGGATTATTTACAAAAATGACATTATTTTTTTTCCGAAAATGGTTGTTTATTCAATCATCCTCATCTTACTCTTTTATTCAAAACGTTGCCATTGTCATCAATACATTAACCACCATGAACAAAAACTTTCAATATCTAAATGCACTTAAATCAATATCAACATCTTCATATTCTTATTTCTTACACACATAAACTATTTCCCTTTCACTTTCTCTTTAATTTCATACCAAAATCCAAATTTTTTATTTCAAAATTTATATGCTTACTAGAGTTACTCAAATTCATCATTCTTGGACAAGATTAATTGAATGACTTTTATTAAGAAGTGATGTGTGCTTGGAGAAGATAAACATGAACCTCATTGGATTTAACAATGATTTTTGATTTTTTTCGAGATCTGTTCGCTAGAAGACTTCCGTGTAAGTCTTTTACAACAAGAAGACTTACATGGAAGTTTTCTGGTCAATGCAAGGATTAATTTTGAAATTTAATTTATGTGTGTTTTTATAGACGACTTCTCTAGATGTCTTCCAAATTTTTTTTATAAACAAAAAAATCTCGAAAATACCAGAGGAGACTTTCCGGTAAGTCGTCTAGAATAAACATGTTAGCTTTGCAATTGACCTGATTGTGTCAGAAATTTGACTTTCTCTAGGCGACTTACAAGGAAGTCTTCCGTCAGAAGACTTTCATGTAAGTCTTTCGAACTCTCTGTTGAAGTCTTCTCACTATCGGTGTAAGTCGTCTTAGGTTACTTTAGCAATTGAAAAAAATAAAATTTAAATATTTAATTTTAACTAGATGACTTCTATGTAAGTCTTCTGGTAGACGACTTACAAGAAAGTCTTCTAGAATTTTATTTCGAGATTCTAGTCAAACTTTGGTTATCCATGTAAGTCTTATAGGATAAATATGTTAGTTTTGCAAGTGACTGAATAGCATCAGAAATTTGACTTTTTCTAGAAGACTTACATGGAAGTCTTTCATGAGAACAATAAAACATAAATATTTAATTTTAACTATACGACTTCCTAGAAGTCTTCTGGACAACTTCCTAGAAGTCTTCTGGACGACTTCCTAGAAGTCTTGAGTCGTCCAGATGACTTCCTAGAAGTCTTGACTTCCTAGAAGTCTTCTAGACGACTTCCGTGGAAGTCTTCTACCTCAATATTTAATGAACTTTCATTTTCTCTAAAACTATAGTGACTTTTTAACATTTTCTTGTTAATTCATGTATATTAGTTGATATTGGAGCTCCTGAATGAAATTCATAACTTAATTGGTTTTAATTATGATATTACCAATTTTCATGTATATTAATGTTTCTATCTATGTTAGTTTTTGTAAACTTGTTAAGTAACTTTAAAATATGTTTTTAACTTTCAAAAGTTTTAATTAACTTCAAAAATATCAATTCATATGATTTAATGTGTCTTCTTAGATCATAAGATATACTTCTTAACTTTCATGAAATTTAAAATTTCAATTTTGATTTAAAATTAGAGTTTCCCACCTAAATTTCTCTCTTATATTTTTTATTATTGCTTAAAATTTAAATGGAAGACTTCCTAGAAGTCTTCAGGACGAGTTCCGTGGAAGTCTTGTGGACGACTTCAGTGGAAGTCTTTTATGTCAATGTTTAATAAATTTTCATATTCTCTAAAACTATGATGACTTTTTAACATTTTCTTGTTATTCATGTATATTTGTCGATATTAGGGATCCTGAATAAAATTCATAACTTAATTGGTTTTAATTATGAGGTTACCAACATTCATGTTTATTAATATTTCTAGCTAATTCGAGAAGAAGTCTTCTAAGTTAGTTTTTGTAAACTTATTAAGTAACTTTAATATATGTTTTTTTTTAAAACTTCAAAGGTGTTAAGTAACTTAAAAATATCAAGGCATGTGGTTTAATGTATCTTCTTAGATCATAAGATATACTTTTTAACTTTCATGAAATTTAAAATTTGAATTTCCCGCTTGCATTTTACTTTCCTGCCTAAATTTACCGCTTAAAATTTAAATAGAAGACTTCCTAGAAGTCTTTTGGACGACTTCCGTGGAAGTATTATATGTCAACGTTTAATATATTTTCATATTCTCTAAAACTATAATGACTTTTTAACATTTTCTTATTAATTCATATATCTTAGTCGATATTGGGGCTCCTGGATGAAATTCAGAACTTAATTACAAAAGAATCCACAACTAAAACAATACACTTGCAAATCACAAAACAAACCATTAACAAAACTATTACATTTGGAGTTCGCAATCATTCCTCCACATTGATAAATTTGGAATTCACTTGATATACACATCATAAACTTTGAAGACTTTGTGGAAGACTTCTACGTAGACTTTGCATGCATAAAATCTTCATAGAAGACTTCCTGGAAATCTTTCGGGAAGTCTTCCATGAAGTCTACCTCAAACTTGAAACTTCCATCAGCTTCAACACACTCAGATATGTTTACCAAATGATTGGACAGCTCCTCTACTTTGGTAGCTCCAGATCTGAAATTAAATCAAAGATTCAGAACATAAATTTGGGAAAAGTAAATGAAGAAAAATCAGAAATGAAGGTTTACCAAAATGCTCAGATCTGTTAGGAAAGAGGAGACATGAAAGAAGACTCCGCTAGAAGACTTCCAGGAGGTCTTCTAGTCCATTAAATGTTAGAAGACTTCTCTAGAAGTCTTCAAAGTCTGTCTCAGATCTGAAAAACTTGCATATCTAAAAGCATTCAAATGGCTTCAAAAGATACAAAAACTTCAAAATAAGGTAACAACTTAAAACAACAAAAAGTGTTTTCAGAAGATAAGATCTTTAAGCAACAAGGGGTTACCAAATGAAAAAATATGATTTATAAATCTACCTTTAAAAGAGTGGAAGATGAGAACCATGTAATGAAAAACCTGTAAAAACAAAATAAATAAGTGAGAAAGACATGAAATAAAAATGAGAAATTGATATAAATTTTGGTTATTTAAGTTCAAAAATATTAAAGAGAGGTTGGAGATTTTTAGAATGAGAAACATTACATTTTTTTTGTAGTCATTTGAGAGGAAGAAAGAATTTGTAAATTTTCTTTATATAAAGAGAAAAAAATTCCAATAAAGTTAAATGCTTTCGATTTATAAGATTTTCAATAAGTTTTCTAGTAGAAGACTTCTTAGAAGACTTACTTGAAAGTCTTCTGGACCCTAAATTACTATTCGCCCATAAGACTTTCGTAGAAGTCGTCTGATGTAAATATTATTCATTAGAGGATTCCCTAAAAGTCGTGTAGACCCTAAATATAAAATTTGAACTTAATTAACTAACTAAGAACTTTATTATAATCAAATTCAACTTAAAAGTATTTAATATATACATAACTAAATACATATAGGTAAAATTTTAATTTTTGAATAAAAATGTTAAGATTCCAAAAATTAGCTCTAAGAATACAGACAATACTACAACATATGTTACCATACCCTAAACCAAAGAATATCATGACTCACTACATTCTCTCATCTATGTTGAAAAAATTCAATTTTACTATACCTTAATTTATATCATTTACAAATGTTTATAATTACATGATTTCAATTTTTTCTCTAGAAAAATATTTTTTTATAAAATTTATAAATTATTTTTAAGATCAACTATATGAGGCGACTTCTAGGAAGTCGTCCAGACAACTTACACAAACTCAGATTACTCAGAAAATTTCCCAAGGTTATATTCGTAAAAATAAATTATGATTTTTTGTTTGTCATAAAGGGCTGGTTGTAGTTTCACAAGGTTTTTGGGTTAGTTTTACATTTACTTGATGTTTGAGTATACTTTTTCCAACTAAAATCAAGTTTTAAAGTCATATTTGGCAAATTCTCCTACAAAATGGTATTTATTAAAAAAATTAAATAATATTTTAAAGCTAAAAATTTCAGCAAGATAAAGTATATCAGACAAGAAAAATAAAAACACTTCTTTCCAAGAAACTCTGTTGAATGATGTCTCTTTGTGGTTCCTTCCATAGATAGGCTCCAATAAGGAATTGATGGTTTGGATACACAATTGAGGAAGAGTAAGAGTTGAGCACCAGAAATTAGATATATCCGCTATAACTGTGCTTATTATTAGCAATAGATAGTCATCATCTTATCAAAGAATAATCCAATAATAAGTTTTTTGTGCAGAGAAGATCATTGGTCAAATACTTTGTCCTACACAGTGACTTGAGGAACTCCGGATTCAGAATAAAACATAAGATCAAGAAGACGCAGTCAACAGTCTGCTACTGAATTTTTCCGTTTTAACCCATGATTGAGTAGGAGGCGGAGGAGCTGCAATAAAGGGGGTCAATTTTGGAGGGAGAGAGTCTTTATCTGAGTGAATAGTGGTTAATGGTAAAGATGCATATGTAGGCAGAGTAGATAAAAAGGGTGAGGGAAGGTTGAAGGCGGAAGGTATGGGTTTTTGATATATGGTGTTTTTGACATATTGTACATATCTTTTTTAATGTTTTCAAATCTTTATCGAGTCATTCTAGTCTTTTTTGAGTCAATTTAGATCTGGAATAGGCATGAAGGTCCTTGGAAAGATATATGAGGAAAAATAGTACAAATTGAATTTTTCATGTGGAGCAACTGAATAGAGCAATTTGATGGGTGCTCCCGAGCAGATCAACCGCTTGACTGCTCCCGATATTTAAGGAAACCAATATATTATTTTGGAATTCACCCTAGTTTTCTTTTATTTTTATCCCAGCCGACTGTGGCCTCCATATATCTTTTTTTCTCTTTCCCTTAATTTTGGACGCTACTTTTACTTGAGAAACCAGACCTTATAGATTTATTATTGTCGATTTGCTACTTTGTAAAGGGAGAAGGCCACCTCTCTCGATTTAGAGAAGAACCCACTGAACCATATTTCTATTTTATTGCAGTTGTATTTCATGTTTCATTCAATCTCTATCTTTGTGTTTTTTTGCTTCATGGCTGAGTAGTCGACTTGTTAGGTTTAGGATATTAGAGATCATGGATCAATGAGCTAGACACAAATAAGATTATTATTTTTTGATATCTTTATCTACTGCTAAACTTACTGCTTGTGTTAAACTGGCCATTTAACATCTGAATATATGCTTAATCTAATCATCAAAAGTGTTTTATGTTGCTAGAAAAAGAATAGATAGGCGATTTGTCCTTAGCCAACGAAAGCTGATGTTAAGGAAAATCATGAACCAGTTGAATCCGAGCTTAATGCTTGTCATCATCCTGTAATCCAAACAAAAATTTAGGGATTAAATTTTCTTGATAAATTGGTAGACACTACGATAGTGGGTTTATCTAATCTTGTTGTTCAAGTTCAATATTGGCTCGTATTGTTTTCCCTAAATAGTTGTGTGTCTCATGATCCTAAGTATCCCGATGAATAACCCTTAACCTAGCTCTTTTGTAACCTGAAACCAAAAAAACTTTGTTACTTGCTTTATTTTAATTATTTTATTTGCATTTAATCAATATGTTTTAACTTGATATTGATCCTATAGAAATAAAATGCAACAATGGCCCTCTGGAATTAATTCTAAAGTATTACAATAACCACTGTTAACTTGACAGTAGCAAAGATCAATTTTAGTGTATCAAGTTTTGGCGCCGTTGTGACGGAGACCAGCTTTTATCCTTTATTTTTTGGTTATATATTTAGTCTAAGACCTCTAACTTCTATATCTTATTTGTTGCAGCTAATGTTCCAGGTGCATGACCAGAGACATACTCGGAGAAACGCAAAAGCAGAGTTAGTGACATTTATAAATCAGGAACTCACAAGGTTAGAAAGAACAAATTGTCAACAACCAAGGCTGACTAACGCCACAATGGACGACTACGGCAATCTAGAGCAACTTGCTACGATGCAACAACAAATGCAGCAGATGAAACAGACCATCCAAACCCAACAAGAAGCAGCTCTACTCGCTTCGCGGCACCAGCAGCAAAAACAGGAGAAACCATCTCCAATTAGGCAGAAAAACCTCCCACGTAACTTCCTTACGACGTGCTCTGCTATTACCCCACCACCTTGCCTAAGGCAGGACTTCGAGATCAAGCATGCTTTGATCGCTTTAGTGCAGAGGAAAGTGTTTCATGATCTCGTGGCAGAGATTCCAATGGAACACATTGAAAGCTTGGAAAAAGTCAGCAACGTTACTCGCGCAAATGGCGTACCACAAGACTACATCAAGTGCATGCTATTCATGTTCTCTCTTGATGAAAAGACTGCAAGGTGGTTGAATTCTCTCCCTAACGAATCTCTTACTTTGTGGGAACATGTCTGTTCAGCATTCCTGAGCCACTTCTACACGAAGGCAAAGACTTCTGCATTGAGGAAAAAGATCTCCTCTTTCGGACAACTCACTGAAGAGCCTTTCTGCGACGCGTGGGAGCGTTTCGAGGACTACCGAAGAGAATGCCCTCACCATGGATTTGATGATGATTACCTCATGAGAATTTTCCATGATGGAGTTGACTGGAAATTCGAAGTGCTCTGAACTTTGCGTGAAAGGGATACTTTATGACTCAAACAACTGAGGGAGCATTTAAACTTATTGAGAACATGGTAGCTAGCCAAACCAATAAAAATCAGGAGAGAGACAGCTTCAAGAAGGTGAACAATGTCGTCACCTAGTGGATAGATGAATTTCATGCCAATGTTGATCAAATTCTGAAAAACAACCAAAGGAAGATCTATGTTATGGAAGAAGCAGGACCTGAGAAAGTAACACAAGAAGCTCCAGCAGAGATGGAGAAGGGTGATGATCAGAAGGAGGTTAGCTATGTGAACAACCAAGGGTATAACCAGAACATGAGATACAATTAGAACCCCGCCGACTATAACGCCCAAACACAAAGATTTGGATACCAAAGGAGCTTTCCGCAAGAAATTCAGGGTAAAACCTTTGTTTTTAATCAGGCACATAACTGGTTCGTGGGTCAGAATCAAAATCAGTATAAGTAGAAGCCGTACAGAAACCAGCAAGGTGCTCCAGCTACCGCGAGCGGTCCGCAAGATGAGCTGAAAAACCTCAACATCATGATGTAGCAGATGCTTCAGAGCCAGCATGTTCAGGTCAAGGCAAAGAATCAGGTTATCATAGACATCAACACAAGGATGGACAACATGTTCACCAAGCTGAATACTAAATATGATAATGTGAGCAACCACATGCGTAGGATTGGTGTTCAGCTTGCTCAAACAGTTGAGAGTGTCAAGAGGCACAAAATGACGCTCCCTGGAAAAACTAATAAAAATCCTAGGGTTGAGCACTATAATGCAATAGAGCAGCTATTTGTTGAGAGTGCTTTAGGCGCAGAAGAGTGAACCAAACAGCCTGGTAGCTCTGAAGCGACTTTTCCTAGCGAACATGTTGAGACTCCACCAGCTTGAGTCTATGTTCCTAAGGTTCCCTATCCTGTTCCACCTAGACATTTGATGGATATCATTAGTTCTGAGCAGTTGGCTGGATTTAAAAGATGATGAGAAGGCTTCCAAAAAAGATCTCATTTGAACATACTTGGGAGATTTGGCCATTGCATATGTTCTTCAAAAATTGTAGGGAGAGTCAAGAAGAAATTAAGGCACTCTTTACTGAAGCATTAACACCGTCACTGAAGGTATTGCCTAAGGCTGACGACCCTGGAAAGTTTGCTTTTTCATGCTTTGTCGCAGGAGTTGAATTCAAAGAAGGTCTTTGTGACTCTGGATCTAGTGTTAATCTTATCTCAAAGGCGATTGTAGATCAGTTGGGCATTCTGGATGTTGAGCCTTCTCGGATAAATGTGGCTTTTGAAAACTCTTCCACAATAATTTCTTATGGAACCATTCGCAACCTTCTTGTCAAAGTTGGAGATTGTATTGTGGATACTGAATTTCAGGTTGTTGAGATGAGAAAGGATTATGAGATGTCCTTGATCCTTGGAAGATCATTTATGGCTACAGTGGGAGAAATCATCGATATGCCTAATAAGAAATACTCTTTCTCCAACATCAACAAGAAGGTTTTCTACAAGGCTGCCCCCACCATATTTCCCACACTACATGCCTCATGCATCTCGGTGGTTTGTGGAGAGAAGCTGAAGGTTGTTCCTAAGAAGGAGCTTGGTGATAAGAGTGAGATCAAAATTTCCCCAAACGGAGATCCACACACTTATACTAAGAAACTCAGTGGAAATGCAAAGGTGAATGAAAAAGTCGAGAAGAAAAGGGTTAAGGGCGATCCTACAATGACTTTGATACCGCACAAGTGTGATGAGAAGTTCATTGAGTATGAGGTAAAGTGAAAAGGTAACTCTAAACCATACTCTAAATTCAGAGTCATTCTCACATATGAGCTGAAAGAGAAATGGGAAGTTGTTGTTAAAGGGTTGTTGTGGAGCTTGTTTTGAAACAAGCGATAATGCTCAACCTGACTGAACCCTATCACAAGTCAAGCTAGTGACTTAAACCAAGCGCTTGGTGGGTTGCCACCTGACTGAACCCTATCACAAATCAAGCTAGTGACTTAAACCAAGCGCTTGGTGGGTTGCCACCTGACTGAACCCTATCACAAGTCAAGCTAGTGACTTAAACCAAGTGCTTGGTGGGAGACAACCCACTGGTAAGTATAAATCTATTAGGATTTGCTTTTTACTTATTTTTGGTTTTAGTTTATTGAGTTTCAGGTCAAAAATCAAAAAATCTGAGATGCTTCAAAAATTCTGGTTTTCAGAAAAGGAGCACCCATCCCTCTGAAAGAAGCAGCTGCTCCAGGCGGAGATCTGACGATAGAGCACCCAAAATATTCCAGAGCACCCACTCCACGCAGGTAAGTATCTCATTAAAAGAATTCATATTTTTGTTTACACCTTTTCTCTGATTTATTTTCATACCAGGGATTGTGTGAAGTAAGTCTGGGGAGGGTCTTCGTGGTTTATTAACTCGTTTCTTTCTTTTGTTTTTCTTTTGAGTCAGTTTGAGTCAGTTCTTAAGACCGAGTTAGTCAAAACTTTTTGGAAATTAAGACCTTATTTTGTAATGATCATAAACCACCCTCGTGCTTTAGCTATCTTATTCAGTGACCTTAGCACTGCGAAAGACACACATCTGGACCTAGAACACCCTTGACATTTATCTAATTTTCTCTAGAAGATTTTGGCTTGTCGTGGTTACTCTGTAAAAACTTAAATTCATTTAAATTGAACCTAATCTTGACTGAAATTTTTCTTGTCATGGGTGTTAAATCAGGGAAACGAGATAACATTCAAGACTCCTTATTGTTTATATCAATCTTGTTGGTCTTGAGTGGTTAGCTCCTTTTTATCTAGTATCCACCTTGAACCCGTAAGCCTTTATTTTGTCCTCATGTATTTTGTTATTCAATATCGTATATGCAGATATATGCAAAAGGGCCAAAGAGGAAAGGGTCTACTCAACCTCTTACTCATTATTGTTGCAGCAGGACAAGACATTCAAAGGGGAACACTTTTCTGGTATGGACGTTTTTAGTTTTGAGAAGAGGTGAAATTTTTGAAGTAATGCTCTGAGGCTTTTGAAACTTAGATCAACAATGTTATGGTGAATAGTTGGATGAGTTAAGAAGTAAGATTTTGAAGTTTTTGTATATGAGCGACATCGGTAGTAGATAGAGGACAACTAAATCTACAATCTTTGATTGTAATCTCTTTGGCAGGAGAAATTTGCATAGAAGATTGAGAGTTTTGAAGAATAGTAGGTAGAGAAAGGAGAGAAAAATCTGAAAGAAGAATAGATGGGGTTAAGTCATGGGGTCAAGAGGGGGGAGCGAGGACGAGAAGAAGCACTGTCAGAAATAGCAAGCACCGGATTCAGGATGGTGACTATTGGAAAATGATTGTATATTTTCTCTTTCACTCATCTTTTTATTTAATTATGATCTTTAAAAATAATATAATTAAGTGGTTTTCCTAGATTCTTTCTTTTCTATATTTGAAAATCTCCTATAAAAATAGGTTTAAGGTTCTAATTTTTTATTATATAATCTCTATTTACATTAAAATGATAATAAAATTTATGATACATATGCAATATTGATAAACAATTTTACAAACAATTTTACGATGAAAACTCTCTCCAACACTCAGTTCGACAGACAATTTTGCATGTAGGAAATTTTTGATGGATATGCTCTCTCTACAACAAACGACCGCAATAAACGGCTCTGCCTGCAACATTTTATAATTTGCAAGAAATTGGATCATCTGAGAATTGAGCCTTACACCTAATGTTGAAATCTTTAAATTTTGAGCACTGTATTATATTGTTTCCACAAAGTTCTAATTTTATTAGAGGAATAATATCTTAGATTTTTTTCATTTTAACTTAATAATTAAAAAATATTCAAGTCTGCAACAAAGAATATTTACATTGTATAGTGTGCGGGAAAAATATTAGTGACTCAGTTTTTGATTTGTGATTGTTCTATCGTTCTTCGAGACAATTGAATATATATTGAGACAACTGCTTTGTAATATCTAAATCTCAAAGAATCAATCACAAAGGTGTGGTTGAATGTTTAAAGCGGCTCGTAAAGATCTTAAGGGTCACAGGTTAAAAACCTTCTCAGGTTACATATCACTGTGGCCATGTGATAATGATATCTAATTTCCCTTGCAAACAACCATATATGTCTAGCGCTGGTGAAAGGTCCTTGGAGATTAATATGTTGGTCACGGTCGCCTGATATTCTGAGTAAAAAAAATAAATAAAGAAAAAATAAATAACAAATACCATGGGTACAACATATATTTAGGAAAAATATTCAGAAATCATGTTTTCGATTATTTATTTCCACTGCATTTTTGTAGAGCTCCCATACTGGGGTTATAAATTTTATGAGTCATCTTCATCAGTTATGAGTTATGACTTATGTAGTGCACATGGAGAAGACATCGGAATAGAATGACGTCATATGTCGTATATTATCTACAAGATATACAAGATATTGGTAAAAAGTAGGTCTGAGACTTAATATCCGCTATCCATGATCCGATCCGGATTCGCTCCGATCCGCACCAAAAAATGGATATCCGGGGGGTTCGGATCCGGATAGTGATTTTACAGATCCGGATAGTAAAATTTTAGGTCCGGATATCCGGATCCGGGCCCACTATATATATTTAAAATATTTAAAATATAATTATATTTATTAATATATATTATATATAATCTTTATGTAAAATAAATAAATTTAGTTTTTATTAAATTTGAATGTTTTTCATTTTTCTTAAAAAAATAAATAAAATAATAATTAGTTAGTTTTTAATTTAATTTTAAATTTTAATTTTATTTTAAAAAAACGAACTCGGATATCCGGGAAGTTCGAATCCGGATAATTTTACGGATCCGACGGATCCGGATATCCTCAAATACTCCTGATATCTGACCCGTTCCACCCCTAGTAAAAAGACATCATAAAGGATAGATAGTTGGTTACTGGGGTTTACATTAGATGACAAATAAATCGGTGAGTAATTTTAATTGTTGTCTTGGATTTGACAAACATAATGTTTGCCTAAC
Organism: Moricandia moricandioides; assembly: GCA_905132885.1. NCBI lineage: Eukaryota > Viridiplantae > Streptophyta > Magnoliopsida > Brassicales > Brassicaceae > Moricandia > Moricandia moricandioides. Next base: position 98,527 of record CAJHQQ010000834.1, on the reverse strand, counting down.
TTTGAATGAACTTCAATTCACTCACGCGTTTGGGTCATTGTTTTATAGAGATGGTATATATCTACATAGGTTCTAGTCAATAGTTTATAAAGATGGTATCTTAAACAATTTGAAACCAGAATTGAATTGATCAAAAAGAACAGAATTGAATGTGAATATGTGATAAAAATGAATTTTAATTCCTTTGCCTAGTGTCTACATATTGTGTAGCCCATGTTGCAAGAAAGTAGAGGTACGAAGAAAATTATACAAAATCTTTTGGTTTTTAGTGAAAATATGTGTTCAATTTTTTTTTTTTTAGAAAACAGTCACGCTAAACCAACCTAATTCATTATTCTTATAAGATTTACTAGATTTTGATATACGCTTTTAAAGCGCGTAATTATTTTTATTTAGCAAAATTTTATTAGAAATTCTGTCTTCATATAATTTTTTAATTCTTTTTTGAATTTATAATTTATTTAGTTATGCTAAATTTTTGAGATTAAAATTATTAACACGCCATATACTATTCTAATTAAAATTTAGATGAGAATTATTTTGCTAAAATTGCAATTTTAATTTTGTTATAACTGTATAGTTTAGTTTTTTATTTTGAATTTATGAATAAATGGTGCAGTTTTACTTTGTGATGTATAATATATTGTTTGTGTTTATGGAAGATAATTATATATGTATATAGATTAATGTTATAACTCGTTTATGATATAAGATGAAAAAATTAATAATTTATTCTAATAAAAATACTACAAATTTACTACTATTATAATAATCTATATTTAAAATATTATAAAATTGGAATGTGATGATATATTTGAAATCATTGTCTTGAGTATAATCAATTTGATTTAATATATCTGTTTAACCTATTTGTACTTAATTAATATTTTACATATTTTAATAGAATAACAAAAAAATTATGCCATTGCAGAAATGACACAACTTAATTCATTATATAACTAAATAATAAAAATATTAGTTAATTGTTCGCAATTTATTTTATTAAGTATAAATATGTTATCTTAACTTAATTAGTAAAATGATATACTTTAAGATATAATCTAATTTTTCTCCCACCATTATCTCTTAGTTTGCTAGGATCGCTCAACAAACTCACTACGCATAAATAAACTATAAGTATAGAGAGTGTGATTAATTTATAGGCAATATTTGGTTAGAAGTATCTATAAATATCTTTAGAAACAATTAATGTTGTTAACCGAAAATATAAAATTAACCAAAAATATAAATAACTTTTTGGTTTTGAGCTGCTTTTTTTTTTTTTTTTGGAACACAACTTACTTCATTCATACGTAGTTTTTTCGGTTACAATAACAAGAGGGAATGAAACGTCCTCTTTGATTAAACACATACACAACACTAGATAAGGAAGTTAAGATAGATAGGTCTTCTTGAGAAGATGACAGCGAAATCAAGACAAAGCTTAATTGCGTCGATAGAGCCTTCACGACAAAGTCGGACATCAGAGAAATAGTCACATAAAGAGGTGACGTTGGGAGCCAGCTTTCACCTACGAGAAAAACCAAAGTAGTCTCGATTGCATCTTCTGGCCCCATACAGACCGCTATGCAAGATGACAAACCGGTGAATAGACTGAACCTAAAACTCGGTAATAAAACCAAGAAAACATCTCCTTTCATAGAAAAGAGGAATGTTGGTAAGAGACACTTCTCACTAGAGAAGGATGATGAAATACAAACACTGCCCAGTGAATCCACCCTTAAATTCAACCCATAGGGAAAAAATGACAGTATATAATGAGCAGAGATCCTCGAGAGTCCACTTGGAATCTCTGAAGGAAAAACCCAAGCATCCAAGACAATAAACGACATGAACAACCTTCCTTCTATACTATTGAGTCTTGGTAGATTTTGAATTGGGCTGACATGATTAGTAGCACCCAAGGGCCAGGCCCAGTCATAAAAGCCAAACAACCCATTAAACATTGACATCAAGTCGGATCTTGACTGAACCACGGTGCCGTAGGAGAGACCACCGGATAATCTACGCAGAAGAGAAGACGCACAGTCGTTGAAGAGAATCCACGCCGGGAAAGAGAATTTCACTATCTGAGGCAGAGAGATTGAAGATCTGCCGCTGAGTTTTAGATCTAAGTACATGAGACTTGGAGAATTGAAGCCGGTTGATTGAATAGGAGCAAACCATGGTGAGATGTTGGCCTTATATCTTCCCGGAAACGGCAAGAGAAAGTTCGTCGGTGTAAAACTGAGCTCCATAGGCGGTTGAGGGGATTGGACTGATTCGGAATCCCGACTTATCCAACGGCATACAAAGTCGACATCGGGAGATGTACCCGTGAGACAAAACAAAACGGTGGCGAGAGAACCCTCTCGACTCATCGTTAAAAAACTAGCCAAACGGCTAAAAAAACCCACTTGTGGAACACAGTGAGTGTGGGGAAACCCCCAGTAACTCGTGGATCTGGAGTCCCATAATCCTAACTAGAGACACAGAGCAGCCCTTCTTCTCACCGCAAGAGATAGGATCCAAAGCGGACCTTCGCCGTGAGAGACGCAAAACTCGAGTAACCAAGCGAAGAGAAAAGTGATGAACCAAAGAAAAAGTGATAGAGTGCAGTATGCGGAGCAGAGAACCCGACGCCAGCGGCCAGAGGCGCCACCGGCGTCGAGTGAAAGCGTTGGCGGCGGTACCTCGATTATCGGGCCTGGGAGCTCTTCTAGGGTGAACTCTCTCAGTTAGTTATTTTTGAGCTGCTTTTTATTATCATATTTTCATCCATTTCATGGAGTAAAACGTTGGCCTAATTGAACATTTTCGAGTTGTACTTTATTATATATGAATTCACAAAATTTTAAACTTTGTAGAAAGATATATGATATTTGATTATTATTTGACCGAGAGCTCATGTCCGACCTGAGACCGATCAGTCTTTGCTCGGTGATGTACAAAATTGTTTTCAAGATTCTGGTGAAGCGTTTACAACCCTTTCTCCACAACTTAATTAGTATTGATTAACCAGTGGGCGTTCGTCCGTGAGAGACTCATCTCAGACAACATATCAATTGCTCGTGAAGCAGTTCATGCTTTGGAAGTTCACCCAATCGTATCAGAAGAGTTCATGGCACTTAAGACATATATGTCTAAGGTATACGCCAGGGTTGGATGGAGTTATTTAAGACCTTTGATGCTGGCTTTGGGTTTCAGTGAATTATGGGTGAAGTGGATTATGATGTGCGTATCTTCAATCTCTCTTGCGAGCTGGTAAACGTCCAACCTTTTGGCCTATTTTCTCCTCAATGTGGAATCCGCCAAGGAGACCCTTTGTCATCTTTCTTCTTTGTTCTTTGCACGAAAGGTTTAAGTCACCTCTTAAATATGGCTGAGATACATGGGAAGATAGAAGGAATCAAATTTGTGGACGAAGGACCTGCGATTCATCATCTGTTATTTGCAGATGATAGTCTGCTCATGTGCAGAGCTGATGTGAGACAAAGTGATGTAGTGGATAGATATGTTGAACGGTGGATCAAAGAACTTTAGGGTTCTTAGAGACATATTCTTGGATCAATCAAGAGTTTCTTTCGGTATCTTCTTGAGACCAACTTCCTGAAAAGATGAATTTAATCGAATCTTGTTCAAAGCTTCTCAAAATAGATGAATTGAATCAAATATCTTTCAAGGTATAAAGGAAAAAGCTAGTTTATTAATTATCAAAGTCTGAATAAAACCATATGCCTAAGAGGCTATTTATATGAAACCATAAAAACTAGGAAAACCATAATCCTAATTATTATAGGAAAACTGTTAAAATAAAGATAATACAAATAAATGGTAATTATCCTAATTAATAAAATAAACAATAAGATATTTGGAAATATTCCAAATACTTACTTGCATCACAAAGTCAGGTGCTCAACAAGATTCTAAAATTCAATGGCGAAGCAACGGGTCAGATGATATGGGTGTATTTACTGTTCTAGCAAAGTATAAATATCCTAAGCAATTAATTATCAAATTCACCCTTAATCCTAACACACAAAACAATACTCTTCCCAAGAAAGATCAAGTGTAGTACTTAGGGATCAAATCCACAGAGAACAATGACACACAATAGATTTCTTAATCCTAAAGGTTAAACTAGGTGATTATATATATTGGTAACAAGTAACTAGTCTAAGGAAATATTCTTTATTGGAAAGTGTACAAGCAATATGGAAATATGTTAATAATGTAAATATGGAAATATGAAACTAAACTAACTAGATGTAAATGTAAATATACTAAATATAGGGTTTAAAGCTTAATTAATTTTAGGAAAATAAGAAGCACATATGTGTAAATATTCTAGAACTCAAATATTAACTATTTTGACTCTTTTAACTCCAACTCTCGTATGCGAGCAAAAGGAAAGACCATCGATCGAACGGCTAAGGCGTGGTGTCGATCGACGGTGAAATCAGAAGGAAGTGTGAACGAGATTTGATATGTTCACCAAGCTAATTAGACAAGCACTCGCATGCGCCTAACAACCTAGTTCAATGGAGTCTATTCTGGCACAGAACCTACTCTCATAGTCGTCCATGTCCTACTTTCGAGATCCTAGTTAGCTACTCTAGAATGCAAGCATTAAACACAACTCGATTGATGGATATTAACTTAACCTAGCAATCCTACTTTTGGACTAATCCATGATTGCTATCATTCAACCTTAAATCTAGTTGATAACTACTCAGACATAATCAAAGTAAGAATAATAATCTAAATATAATGCATAGATAAAATATTGGGGTTCCAATACAAATCTTCCAAAGGAGTTATGAATCTTCTCCCTGAATAGAATACTAAAGAACCTAGCACCGTACGTTTATGTACGTCTCTGTACGGCCGCCTTTTTTCTTGTGTCATAAATAAAGTATAAATATAAAACCCTAAAATCTAGGTCAAAACTTCTCAGGGGTAAATTTGTAATCATGTGTCTTGTCTCTAACTTTGGCTTGAAATCAGCTGTCTGCAAATTGGTCATCGATCAATGGCAAGTGGTCAGAATCGATCGATCTTGGTCATGTAACATCGATTGATGTCAAGATAGTGTCGTCGATCGACGGCAGTCTTGTACTTCGACTCTCTCAATGATCAGCTACATATTATTTTCTTTTAAATGCTCTAAAAGCTCCAATTATCTCCATATATCTCCAAAACGTACTTGGACATGTAAAGACCTTAAACCATAGTCTAGAAACACATAATAGACTCTAAATAGAGCCTATAACATGGCCTAAAACTTGTAATAGATAGGCTATATCAACTCCCGAGACTTAACCTTTTTGTTGTCCTCAAGCAAACAAGCCTGAAAAGGAGGTTCTGAAAAGCGAAGACTCACATAATATCTAAGTATAACTGTCACCTTACTTCATTGCAGTCACATCCTATCAAGTCAATCACAAAGAACTTTATATACCATATCCTAGTATAGCAACCAAATCCATTCTACCAACAACTTAGTGAATACTAGTCTGACTCGCCCCTTTACTGATTTCATTTCTTTGCATAAAATAAAAGTCCAGGCTTTACCTTGGGAGTATCGATCAAAGGATATATAGACTCTTATCTGTGCAGGTATCTGAACACACATGCAGTCTTCTCTTATTCCTTTCCTCTCTCTCTCTCTCTCTCTCTTCTCACTTTTTCTCAATCAATGCCTCCTTTTGTTTATGGTATCATTTTATATTTTTAATTGACTAAGATATTTGGATATGCTTCCATTAATCAAGCCCTAATGGTTTTTGCCACAAGATCCTGTTCACTTATTTTTGACATTTATCTCTTTCTAGGATCATATGAATCAAGCTTTAATGGTTGTAGCCATAAAATCATGTTCGACTCATTTTTTAATCTGAAGGGGAGAGAGAGGGGAATCAGAAGCACACAGACTTTTACCTTCCAAACTTGCAGAGGGAATCCGATCTAGTCTATACCAAATCCCAAAGCAAGCAAATAATGTCAAGATTAGTGTTGGAAACCAGCTTTGGTTCCTTCAAACTTTCTAAGCAAGTGTGATGTAGTGGCATGATGATCCACTTTGGTATCTCTAGTAATCTCTGCAAACAACCTTCTAAGAATGATGCTAAAGTGGGGTTAGTTAATAATAAATCTTGATCATAGTCTTCTTCTTGACTCGATAGAACTCTTTGAAAAACTTATATATAGATAATAAATAAAATTTAAAAACAATAAAATAGCATTAGTGAACCTCCCTTAGACTTAAATTACATTGTTCCCAGTGTAATCCGCCCGGATTTGTTAGGAAAAATCATATCATAAGTAAATAGCTTAAGTATAGAACTCGATACCTCTCTTTGTAAGAGAGTGTCGATCGATGGTAGGCGGGTTTGGTCGATCGATGGTCGCGATCAAGTGTCGACCGATGGTGCCTCTATGATGTCGATCAATGGTAGTATAGATAGTCTGTAGAAATAAAATAAAACTCGAAATAAATAGTAGTATAAGTAAAAACTAAGTAAAAACTTACTAACAGTGGGTTGCCTCCCACTCAATGCTTGGTTATAGTCTTAAGCTAGGCGTTTTGAACTTTCTGACTCGAATGGAGGTGGATCAACACTTGGTAAACAAATGTCTACATCTTCTTTGCTCTTCTGAAATCATGTACCAACAAAGCTTCTCATTGTTTCATCTCCTCTGGCCTTCTCATTCTTTATAATCTCCTTAGTAACCTCCACTGAATGCATTCTCCTTTGTAGATTCTCAATATTACGTTGTAGCATTCTAAGTCTGGCAGTTGTAGTATCTGATATATCCTCCAATTTCTGAGAAATATCTTCCTTCATTAGGCTCTGAGAAAAACCAATCTCATTGAATCTGTCTTCCAATTGATTTTCTGTTGCGGTTTTCAGTCTGTCGAAATCAGTATCGATCGATGGCGTAATGCTGTCGTCGATCGATGTCATTTTTCTGGTCCAATCGCATGTTATCTTTGAACAATATCCAAATTTTGATGCATCTTATCCATGCGTGTAGTCAGACCGGTGAGGCACTTGTCTATAGGATAGTAGACATCTTCAAGCCTCCTGTAGAAATCTTCTAATGACATCTCTTGAGGGTTGTAGATCTCATTCACAAGATCGTCAATCTCTGCTCTTCCATATGTTTGTTGCTTCTTCCTGGACATATCAATCTTTCTTGGATGTTCAGGTAAACATATGTAGTTGTACTCAAACATAATAACTCTCTCTAGAACTACCCTGATATCTTCCTCTTGCATATTCACAATTCGTCTGTCTATTGCGTGTGCATTACCATTCTCATCTCTATAGATGCCATACTCATCTTGCTTTTCCCAAAAGAAAATTCTTTTGCCATCAGCATCAAAAGCTCTCTTTCCATACTCTACCCGACCGTCTATCAGTAGGAGATTCATCCAATTGACCGGTCCCAGATTTTTCGAAGTAAAGGGGTTAGATGTACAGAACTCGTGGACTTCTGGAATGGTGGTATCGATCGATGCATGCTTCTTGTTGTCGATTGATGCTTGGTATTGGATAGTCTCGTGCTTTTGCTCCTTGATGTCGATCAATGATGGTACATGTGCGTTAATCGATGGTTGTTGTTGCTGTCCAAATAAACTTTTTGATCCATTAGCTATAACAAGGGCGTCTGATACATCTTCCTTAGGTATATTGAGAATTCTCCCGTAAAGATCTTGTGCACGTTCTTCAGTATCTCTGAAAATTCCAAACTCGTCCGGTCTGAGATAACCATCTTCTGTATCTTCTGCTCCAAGTAATTGTTCTGGTCTTCGTTTGATGTCGTTTGATGGCCAAGATATGTCGAGGATTGATGCTGGATTGCACACTCTCGTGTTCATTACCCAGCCAGCTTCTTCCAGTGCCAGGCTGCGAGATTCAGTAAGTTCTTCCTCTCTGTAAGCTGCATCGTGTTCTTCGTAATCTCCATCGTATCCTTGGTATGCCGGATTGGTGTCGATCGATGGTGTATGTGGAGCGTCGATTGATGCTCGATAATCAAACTGGTGGACGAAAAGGTTTCCAGCTTCATTAGCCATTGCAAGTATATTTACCACATCTTCGTTCGTGACATGTAGAATCCTGCCATCCATAGCTCTTGCATCACCATCTGGATCTCGCATAATACCGAACTCATCTGGTTGTAAATAACGATATTCCCTTTCGCGTTCTGCAGTTGAATCTCTTGTGGTTTCTGCTTCATTCTCAGTATCGATCGACGGTGTATGGTGGCCGTCGATCGATGTCAATTTCCCAGGTTGATGGGAAACATGAAAAACTCCAGCCTATTCCATAGCAATCCCTCAGTATTCAATTGTTGCTTCGTCTTTGTAGTCTTTGTCATACTCGGGATAGGCTGTGTTGTAATTGAAATCGCCATGGTAGGTGTGGGATTGTTTGGATGTTTGAGTGTCGATCGATGCGATAGGGTGGGTGTCGATCGATTGTTGAACTGTATGGTTGTCGATTGATGGGTTGGGTTGGTGTCGATCGATGCTCCTTCTTCCGATTCCTCACCGAACTCGTAATTGCAGAAGCATGTGGCCACAAGCTCTGCATCATTGCATGATTTCGTGAGGGTATGTTTATTCTTATAAATCTCATTACACACATTATGGTCAATCAAGGAAAGGCACTACATGTTCGTCTTCATGTCACAAATGGCTCCTACGGTGGCCATGAAAGCTCTTCCAAGTAACAAAGTGGAATCCCAATTCATCTGTCTGTCCATCACATGGAAGTCTATCGGGACTAAGACGTCCTGAATTTGCAGTGAGACATTTCTGCAAATTCCCCCTAAATCGACTCTAGAGCAATCCACAAAAAATGAAAGAGTCGCTGGAAGGTTCCATTCTCAAGTTCAAATTCTCCACCATAGCTTTGGGTATGCTTTTCACTGATGATCCAGTGTCACAAAGGGCGTTGGAAAACTTGTGGCCTTTGATCAGACATGGTACCACAAACTTCCCAGGATCACTTTTTTTTTCTTCAGAATAATTCTTGGCTTTTTCCTAGGATGACTCTCGGTAGCCTTATCAACCATCATAGGCTCTGATGCATCCATAATCTGCTCTAGATTTGTCGTATTAGTGACCTTTTGTTGATGAACTTGTTTTTTCACTGGACACCATCGATCGACCGTATGATCTCTGCGTCGAACAACACGCAAAGATTTTCCCGATTCTGTCAAGTCAACAGAAGCCGTCGATCGATTCTCATTATCTTGTGTCGATCGATGCCTGTGTGGGCTGCCTAACGAACTCGGTTTTCCTGTACAAAACTCTTTCTCTTGAGGCCTTTCTCTCTTGACTTCTACCTAGAAATCATCATCAATCACAACATTGACATGATGTTTACGTCCAGATTATTCCTTCTTGCTAATCATAGCCTCGTATTTGTTAAGGGCTTCACTTGCCTGAGTCTTTTGACTTTCCAGCTTCCCCACACGGGTATCGAGATCTTTGATTTTTGTGTTTAGGTGGAGGTACAAGAAATCTAAACTCTCATTGAAGTCCACAGTCATCCTCTGTTTTCCCTCCAATACTTTGTCAAACATAAATTTGACCCATGGTCTTCTGATTGGTCTCAAAATCTCCATGTCATTAGCAGCTTGGGCTTTAGTTTCATGTTGAGAATTGCAGCGTCTGCTTCTACTTATGTATCAGTGACTACAGCCCCTGATCGTCTATCTTTTGACCTGGAGCATTATGCAGATGACCGTTAAGGTCATGCAAGTCTCCATTCTCATTATGAACCAATATTATAGGCGCAACCATCTGAACTCGTCTGTTGTCGTCGATCGATACGGGTGAGATGCTATCGATCGATGCTAAGTGATCAATGTCGGTCGATGCTAGAGTTCTGATGCTGGTCGATGCTATCCGTAAAGAAGTGTCGGTTGACGCTGAATGTATGTCGTCGATTGATGCTTGTCGTCTTTCCTTGCGGATCGTGCGTTTGAGTTTCTGCGGGTCTGAGAATAGTAATTCTTATCCTTTATTGCTCCTGGTACTATTTTGCATGCACCTGAAAGACAAAGGAAAAGAAAAATCAGTAACTTGAAAGTAAAACAAACCTAGACTAAAACCTAGAAATTAAATCTAATGGTGATCAATATTCACTTCAATGGCACCAAATTTTACATGGGTGTGTTTACTGTTCTAGCAGGGTATAAATATCTTAAACAATTAACTATCAAATTAACTCTTAATCCTAACACACAAAACAATAATCTTGCTAAGAGAGATCAGGTGTAGTACTTAGGGATCGAATCCACAGAGAACAATGGCACACAATAGATTTCTTATTCCTAAAGGTTAAGCTAGGTGATTGTATATATTGGTAACAAGTAATCAGTCTAAGGAAATATTATTTGTTGGAGAGTGTAGATGCAATATGGAAATATGCTAAAAATGTAAATATAGAAATATGCTACTAAACTAACTAGATGTAAACGTAAATATGCTAGATCTAGGGTTTCAAGCTTAATGAATTATAGGGAATAAGAAGCACGAATATGTAACTATTTTAGAACTCAAATATTAACTATTTTGACCCTTTTAACTCCAACTCTCGTATGCGAGCAAAAAGAAAGACAATCGATCGACGGCTAAGGCGTGGTGTCGATCGACGGTGAAATCAGAAGGAAGTGTGAACGAGATTTGATATGTTCACCAAGCTAATTAGACAAGCACTCGCATGCGCCTAACAACCTAGTTCAATGGAGTCTATTCTGGCACAGAACCTACTCTCGTAGTCGTCCATGTCCTACTTTCGAGATCCTAGTTAGCTACTCTAGAATGCAAGCATTAAGCACAACTTGATTGATGGATATTAACTTAACCTAACAATCATACTTTTGAGATAATCCATGATTGCTATCATTCAACTATAAATTTAGTTGATAATTACTCAGACACAATCAAAGTAAGAGTAATAATCTGAATATAATGCATAGATAAAATATTGGGGTTCCAATACAAATCTCCCTAAGGAATTATGAATCTTCTCCCTAAATAGAATTCTAAAGAACCTAGCACCGTATGTCTCCGTACGTCTCTGTACGTCTGCCTATTTTCTGGTGTCATACATAAAGCATAAATATAAAACCCTAAAATCAATGTCAAAACTCGTCCAAGAGTAAACTTGTAATCTTGTGTTTTGTCTCTAACTTGGGCTTGAAATCAGCTTTCTGCGAATTGGTCATTGATCGATCTTGGTCATGTAACATCGGCCGATGTCAAGATAGTGTCCTCGATCGACGACAGTCTTGTACTTCGACTCTCTCAATGATCAGCTACGGATTATTCTCCTCTAAATGCTCCAAAAGCTCCAAGTATCTCATCATCGGAAAATCAATTGGATATTGTGGAATAAACTTTGTTTGCCAAAGCACATGGGAGGCATAGGATTCAAGGATCTTGAGGTCTTTAATCAAGCATTGTTGGCGAAGCGAGCCTGGAGAGTGTTGATTTTTCCCAATTCCCTTGTCTCAAGATGGCTAAAGAGTAGATATTTCCCCATTGTGAGTTTCTGAACGCAAAACTTGGTGAACGACCTTCTTATGGTTGGAGAAGTTTGTTGCATGGTAGAGATCTTCTTGTTAAGGGTCTTAAACTATGTGTGGGAAATGGCCTTACTACCAAAGTATGGATTGATGATCCAGAGAAATGCTTGAGAGTTCCCTGGATTAAAAAAAAAACTATTTGTTTGACATTAATCTGATGGCACACTCTCTCATAGATAATTTGTCCAGAAAAAAGGGATGAAAAAAAACTCAATGAAGTTATTGTTCGAGGAGATGTCAGACTAATCATGACAAAGCAACATGTGGTGAACAGAGATGACTTCTGAATTTGGAGACACAATCAAAGTGTGTGCTTCTTGGTTAAAATCTGCCTATTGGTTGGCTTCCTCGTTGAAAATGACAGAGACGCTCCTTGAGGTACTGGCCAATCCATCATTAAACTGTCTGAAGGAACAAGCTTGGAAGGTCAAGACTATTCCAAAATTAAAATCTTTATATGGAAGGCGATGAGTGAGGCCTTACCGGTAGCAGAGCTGATCAATAAAAGAGGCATGAAAGTGGATGATAAATGTATTAGATGTGGAAGGAAGGATGAGTCGATCAACCACTTACTTTTCGACTATACTTTTTCTAGATAAGTCTGGGATTTATCGTACATCCCTCATCCCGTTGCTGGCTTCAGCTCATCCTCAGTTTTTGAGAATCTTAACTTTCTTTTCAATCTTTTTAAAAACATGAGAGTAATCCAAAAGATCAGACATGTATGGCCATGGATTTTTTTTGAAACTTGTGGAAAAATAGGAATGAAATCATTTTTGAAGGAAGGGATCTCAATGGTTTGGAACTAGTCAATAAAGCTTTTGGTGATGCGGAGATATGTTTCCTAGCTTAAGTGGTCGAACATGAGGTAGAGGAGAATGACATACAGCCTCTTAATAGTGAGTAAGGAACTTTGGTACCACCAATGGAAGGTTGGTTGATGTGCAATGTAGGAATGATGTGGTGCAAAAGAAAACGAAGGGTTGGGGCTGCTTGAGTGCTTCGAGACGAGAAGGGTCTGGTTATTTGTCACAGTAGAGCGTTTTTTTGTTGCAACAATAATGAGGAGGCTAAGTCTACAGCCATTTTTTGGTCAACTGAAAACATGATGTCCCATAAGGTAAACAAGGTTATTTTTGCTACTGAAGGATTTGAACTATTTCAGGCCATTGAGCATTCTCAAGATCGGGTAGCGTTCAACTTTCATGTTGAAGAACTAAGGGCTCGTCTGGATGGAATAGGGCTTTGGAAACTGAAAAGAGTTGTGAAGAACGCCAATAGAGGCGCATCTTTCATAGCAAAAAGTGTCATTGACAAAGTCATGGTTCAGTCGTATGTTGCGGTTGGCCACCCAATCTGGCTCAATGATCTCTTAGTCTCTGAAAGACCTAGGCTATAATGTGCTTTTGGTAGTATGCATTGATCGAGTATTTTGATCATGCTCCTGCTTGTTGTGTAGGTGTTGTAGTTGTGGTTTTCTGTACGTTAGATGTAGGTGGTTTCTTGGACCATTCTCTTGTTATGGTGTAATTTTTAATTTATAGCCATTCAAATGAAAAAAATGTAAGTTTTTTTTGAATTTAAGAAGATTCTTTCAACGGCATAAATTTAAATAATTCCCTTACCCATTTTTCGTATAATATTAATAAGCTAAATTAGTAATGTTTTAATTTAAAGGTAATGGCATTGCTGTAAATACTTGCAAAATACAATGACACCTCAAAATAAGGTCTTGTGTTTTAATAGTATAAACTAGCCTTTGATCCGCGCGCCCGCGCGGATGTTATTTTTGTGAATGTCAAATATTTTAACTAATTTATTTGATATAATTGTATATATGACTTGAATTTAATAATTCATCTGTTTCATAAAAATAGAGTTTTTGGAGTTTTCACACATATTAAGAAAACGCATTAAATCACTATATTAAATGTATCGATTTCTGTAATTTTCAGTTTTCAATAATTTTTGACCAATAGTAACTCAATAAAGTTAATTAATTTTCTTGAAGTTTGAAATATTCTTATAGAAAACATAAAAAATCTATTTTTATGAAACAATTTTTTTTTCTAAAACATGTATCATAGTGAAACGGAGGGAGTATTCAATATCCGTTATCCGATTCGGGATCCCATCCGCTTCGAAAAACGGATATTCAGGGATCATGATAGTGATTTTTGTGAATGTCTAATATTTTAACCAATTTATTTGATATAATTGTATATATGACTTGAACTTAATATTCAATATCCGTTATCCGATTCAGGATCCCATCCGCTTCGAAAAACGGATATTCAGGGATCATGATAGTGATTTTATGGATTTGATTGATCCAAATACAAATTCGGATAGTAAAATTTTAGGCTTGTATATTGGATCCAAATATTAAATATTACAAATTTAATTATAATTATCTATGTATATTATATATACTTTTATATGAAATAACAAAAATTTTAATTTTATTAAATTTTAATGATTTAAAGATTTTTAAATAATAATTTTAAATAGACTAAATAGATGGTTAATAGTTAATTTTAATTAAAAAGAAATGTCCGGATATCAGCGTGTATTCGGATTTTAGTCCGAATATCCTAACCCCAAATATCCGTATCCGGATAACAATTTTATGAATCCGCGAATGCATATTTGAATCCGTATATCCTAGAATACCCCAGATATTCGATCTGTCCTAGATCTAATTGTGTATATGTATTATATGGTGATTAAATTATTTAAATTTATAAATTACATAAGTTATTCTTATTAGATATATATCGTACAAATGATAATACATTATATTTGTTTGTATATATAACCATTTATAATAAATATTAGTATGTATTTTAGTCATTAAATTGTTATGGAAATTTACATGATTTTGTTATTGTAAATGAATAAGTTCATATTATAATCGAAAATTATTAACATTGTTATCTTTTTTATAGTTCAAATATAGTTCGTAGCTTATATGAATATGAATAAAAATAAAACTAATTTAATGCTATATATATATGTATAATTTTGTTTTTATTATAAAACTTTGGAAAACACATATACATTTTTATGAAATCTTCAATTTAATTGACAAAGATTGTTAATGGGCTTAGTCCACATTTATTTTTTTCTTGTTAAGAATCAATGTTTAGATGTTTGGATACATGGATAATATCAGTGGCATTCTTTGTAAATACTATGTAAAAATAAGGGTTATTTCATATGTGTACTTCAATTTTAATAGATTAGATGACATATATCGAAAATAATAAAGGCTAGTAATTGTGTTATGTGAGTTATACATGTTAGTTAGGATATCACAATATCAGATAAGTATATTCCAGTGTATATTCTTGTGTGGTTAAGATACGGTAAATATCAATAGACATCAATCTATGTATAAATACACACTTGTAATCAATGAAAGAATAATCGAATCATTCATACTTTCATGGTATCAAAAGCTTCTCGATCTTAGCTTCCTGAAAATCACCCATCGTCTAAGATATCCTTCTTCTTCTTCTCCCTCTCCATTCTTTCCTACTCTCATCTCCTCTCTCTTAAGACAACAATATCGCCATGGCTGCTCAACCTTCCACAACATCAGACAAGTCATTTGGCATCACTCAGATTCGCGCCTACATCCCCATTGTGCTGAATCTCGACAATATGAACTATGATGTGTAGAGAGAGATCTTTAAAGCTCATTGTCTCACATTTGGAGTTCTCGATCATCTTGATGGTTCCTCTGTTGCTACACCAGCGACTGAAAAGACATGGAAAGAACGAGATGGACTCGTCAAAATGTGGATCTATGGAACGATAACTGATTCACTCGTTGAAACAATTCTCACTCCAAAGAGTACAGCACGTGATTTATGGATGTCTCTTGAGAATTTGTTTCGTGATAATAAGGAGAATAGAGCGCTTCAACTGGAAAACAAGCTCCGTACGATAACAATCGGAGATCCGTACAAAAGTATTGTTGCAAACTGAAATTGCTCTCCGACCTCCTGGCCAATGTTGAGTCATTGGTGACCGATCACCAACTGGTAATGCATTGCCTCAACGTTATCAACGACAAGTTCGAAGGGATTCATAATTTCATACGGCATCGGTCTCCCTTCCTGAGCTTTCACAAGCACGATCCATGTTAATTTACGAAGAAGAAAGACTTAGCAGACAGACATTACCTGTGATCATTCACAACGACAGTGCCTTGACTCCAAATGTACTGCTTGCTGCAGACGACACCTCCTCTGACTCATCAAACCGTAAATAAAAAAACAACAATAGAGGATACAACAACAACAATCAGAATTGCAACAACAACAACAACAACAACAACAATAGAGGAGGGGACGTGGTGATCGTGGGAAAGGCCGTCATAAAAACCACCACAAAAACTCTGCTCCACAGAGTTTTGCCTACTCTCCATGGAGCTTTCTACCACAACAACAATGGCCATTTCCCTACTATAATGGAGGACATCACATGATGCCGTTTCCATCACCATATCCTACAGTTGCAGCGACACCACCTGCGCCCAAGCAAAACAGTATTCTTGGACCATACTCGCCACAGCCTCACCATCAAGCTTATGTCGCTCAGAACATTGCACCAATAGCCAGGTCTCCAACGCTGATCCCACAATCCCTTGCTCATGCGTTCGATACTGTGAGCTTACCAAAGCCGGCTGATTCAGCTTCTTACATGTACAGCAGAGCCACCAATCATATCACTGCCCAGCAAGGTATGCTCTCGTCAGTTTTTAACATGAGTATCACTCCCTCTGTCTGTGTTGGTGATGGATCTATTGCTCCTGTTACTAAAATAGGAAATGCTGTTTTGTCTCACCTTCTAATCAAATCCTTCTCAAAAATGTGCCTGTTTGTCTTACTTTCATTAAAAATTTCATTAATGTCCATCAGTTTGTCACTCAAAATAAGTGTACTGTCGAATTTGACCCATTTGGTTTTACTGTTAAGGATCTTCTGACCATGACCAAACTACTCCGATGTGACAACTTTAGACTCCTCTACTCGGTGACGCCTTACCTACCTCCATTTTCTCCACTTGCTCTCACCGCGAATGGGTCTCTTTGGCATAGGAACTTAGGTCACCCGGGTGGTTCAATAAGTCGTTCTTTACATTCTTTGGATTTTTCTAATAAAAATGCAGATGTGACAACTTTGTGTCGTGCATGGAAGTTGGGTAAACATGTTCATCTTCCTTTCTTTTCATCTTCAATTATTGTTACTAAACCTTTTCAAATAATACATTCAGATATTTGGACGTCTCCTGTCTCAAGTAACTCGGGTTATAAATATTATCTTCTATTCTTGGATCACTTTTCACATTGCATTTGGGTTTATCTTTGACATCAAAAAGTGATACTTATGCTAAATATTTTTATTTGTCAGCTTATGTGCGTACCCAATTTCGCACGACTATCAAAGCTCTCCAGTGTGACAACGGTGGTGAATATACCAGTCAAGTTTTCCTTGATCACTTGTTTGCCACCGGCACTGCTGTCTGATTCTCATGTCCACACACATCCCAACAGAATGGGTGTGCTGAGCGGATGCTGCGGACAACTTTTTTGTACCTTTCTCATTCAAGCGAACATGCCAATCACTTTTTGGGTCGAATCTCTCCTAACAGCTGTACACGTTCTTAACCTTATCCCTTCTTCATCAATTAATAATCTTGTTCCTTTTACTTGTCTCTTTGATTTTCTTGTCTCTTACTCTCATTTACGAGTATTTGGTTGCCTTTGTTACCCTAACACTCTGTCTACTTCTTCACATAAACTTGCTCCTCGCTCAGTGGCATGTGTGTTCTTAGGTTATCCTTCTACTCATCGTGGATACACATGCCTCAACATTGCAACCCGAAAAATTATTATCTCACGCTACGTGACGTTTGTCGAGGACATTTTTCCATTCTCAGTGTTCTACTTTCGCTGAGAGTTCCAGCTTCTGCTCCTCTTCCACCTCCTTTGACACCACCACCAATTATTAAGCCTTCCTCTCTTCCACCTTCTATGGTTGGCATATCTCCGCCACCTACTACTCAAAATGCTCATCCGATGGTCACTCGGAGCAAAACCGTAATCACAAAACCATGGGTTCCTCTCTGCCTTCACACATATATTGTCTATCCTCTTTCTTTTTCTCATGTGCAAGCTGCGAAAGATCCTCATTGGCATGGTTCTATGAATGAGGAACATGATTCTCATATTAAACGCGGTATGTGGGTTCTTGTACCTCAGCCTCCTCCAAGAACTAACATTCTTCGTTCAGTGTGGTTGTTTCGTCATAGGTTTAATGCAGATGGGACACTCAAACGTCACAAGTCTCTGGTGGAAAATTACAAATCATAACAACCTGGTATTGACTGTGCAGAGACTTTTAGCCATGTCATCAAGTCAGCAACAATACGGGTCGTGCTTCATCTCTCTGTAGCTCGAGACTGGCCTCTCCGACAACTCGATGTCAAGAACACATTCTTACACGATGACCTTGAAGAAACAGTCTACATGCACCAACCACCGGGTTTTGTTGACAAGTCGAAACCCAATCATGTTTTCTTACTTACATGTTCATTGTATGGTCTTAAACAGGCACCGCGCACTTGGTATACAAGAATCGCTAATGTGGTTAAGCAACTTGGATTTTGCCAAAGTCGCACTGATTCCTCTTTGTCCGTTTTCAACAATGGCAAGCATTTGGTCTACATCATCCTCTACGTCGATGATATCATACTTACAGGATGAACAACAGCGCTAGTCGACAATAACATCTTGGCTCTTTCTTCCGCCTTTGATCTCTGATCTTGGTCGTCTTCACCACTCCTCGGCCTATCAGTCACATACAATGACACTGGTTTCTTTCTCAGCCAACAGAACTATGTTGCGGATATCCTTCTTCGTGCATCCATGAAAAATTGCAATCGTGTACCATTCCAGTTGATACGAAATCTAAGCTCGCTGCTGGTGACGGACCATCTGTCTCTGACCCTTCACTCTATCACAGTTTGGCCGGTGCACTTCAATATCTGACTTTCACTTGACCAGATATCGCCTACGCTGTCCAGAAAGTGTGTCTTTTCATGCATGACCCTAGAGAGACACTTACAGCTTTGAAACTGGTCTACGGTACATTAATTGAACAATCAAGCATGGTCTTCAGATCACTAAATCCTCGACTACTGACCTTATTGCTTATTCTGATTCTGACTGGGCAGGCTGTCCTACTACGCAACAATCAAGTTCTGGTTATTGTGTCTTTCTCGGTGATAGTCTCATCTCTTGGTCCTCCAAACGTCAAAACACAGTCTCTCGATCTAGTGCTGAAGCAGAATACCGATGCAAATGCAGTAGCGGAAACTACATGGCTTCGCAACTTATTCTATGATCTCGGCTGTCCCCTCTCCAATGCTATAAGTGTGTATTGTGACAATATCTTTTCCGTCTATGTATGCTCAAATCCAGTTTATCATCAGCGAACCAAACACGTCGAGATAGACATCCACTTTGTCAGAGAACGAGTATCTTTGGGATATGTTTCTGTTCTTCATGTCCCAACACGCATTCAGTACGCAGACATCTTTACCAAAAGTTTGCCTTTTTCATTGTTCACGAAATTTTGCTCCAGCCTAAGCGTTCGTGAACCTCCGCTCCGACTGCAGGGGAGTGTTAGTTAGGATATCAAAATATATGATAAATATATTCCAGTGTATATCCTTATGCTTAAGATACGGTAGATATCGATAGACATCAGTTTCTGTATAAATACATACTTGTGTGATCAATGAAAGAATCATCGAATCATTCACACTTTCAATACCAAAACACTAAAAGAACTTTTTAGTGTTTAAATATTTTGTATGATCAGTCGGAATAATTTTCAAATTTGTTAGTATTTCTTGGCCTTCCAGGGAAAAATAAAACTCCCGCAACTAGAACTGGTCGTGAAACGTGAAAGTCTAATTGTGACTACATATATTATTGGAGCATCCGCTACATAGACTTATGATATCAGACATTTAACGAATGTTTGGTTTATCTATAAAAAGGTTTGTTATTATAAGCATGCTTAAACGGGCTGATAGGATCAACGGTTCTAAATGGGTTCATTTTATATAACATACCCATAAATGTTAGCAAATTTTAGATCCTAGTTAAGATCTCTAGGTTTATGTATAGTTTTGTACTAGATGACTTCCGGCGATATTGCGGACTATGATTATTTAAATATTACTTACAATAAGTAAATTTTGTATATATATATTTAATTTTTTTAATAATTCTAATAAATTAAACTAATTGGTAAAATCAATAAAGAATTTTTGATTGGTTAATAACAGAAGAATAATATTATATTTTTATTACATTGTATTAATCACCTAAACACACTATTTCATAATTATGAAAATATAATAATTAAAAAGAGAAAATACCTCATATCAGTTGTGATATATATCTAGTATTTATGTAAATCCAGAAAATAGTATGTTTGAAAAGATTATTTTATATTACGTGGATATAATGTAAATTTATTTAGAGTTTATTACAAATATTAATTCTTAGGTATAGTTTAGTTGTGTAAACAATTAATCAACAATATAAATTTAATTTCAATACATTCTAAAATATAATATAAGAGACCCTAAACATTTCAAGACATTTGTATGTTTATTTAATTTTATATTAAATATAATATATTACTTAATAAAGTTAGGGTTCTAATCAAAACATATCTACAAATTCAATAATTTGAAAACAAATCAGGATATATATAATTTTTTTTGTCTTATAGCTACAATTAATATTACGATAAAGGTGAAAATCTTTTAAATTGAAATCAGATATATTATTATTTCATTAAAACAAACTATAAATTATCTATTTAAAATGAACTAATCAATATTAAAACATTAAGCCACATATTCTTTAAAAATATTATTTCAAAAACATTCTCATAAAAAAAATATAATCTACTATATACATAATATGTTTGAAGATATATTCTTAGAATTATGTTATAACTCTTACTTTTAATTATTTAACAAGATTTAAACCCACGCAGATGCGGGGATATTATTTTCAATTTTATTACAAAATTTAATTAATAGTAATGTAAATAATTTATTATTAAAGTTTTAATTGTATATAATGTAACTAAAATATGGGTGAAATTTTTTTTTGTTACAGTGGTTTTGTGAACCTATCTTGATCATTGTATAGTTTGCATAGTCTATCTTAAAAAATTCTTATGTTCTACTATTCTTATATTTTTATAAAAATATTTTTATTTGAATAAAATACGGGATCTCAAAATATTATGTATATATTTAGATTCAAAAACATTTACAGATATGTATATATATATATATATATATAACTAAGATTATGTAAAGAAAAGATCAATATTCAAATAAATGTATTTATTATTTAAAAATAAAACAGTTACCAAATTTGTATTTAAGATCAGAGTCACAATATCTACCTATGAGGATGTAAGGGAATAACATCCTTTCCAATTTCCTTTAAATATTATATTTTTATTTTTATTAAATTAAATATTTTTATTACAGTCAGATATATTTATATAATCTATTCTGATATTAGTATATAATTGAATTGTTTACTACGTAGAAGTAATATTGTTTTCGAAATACATTATGGTTGATCTCGAATTAATGACTAATTTGATCTTGAATTGGTATAGATAGATTTCAATAGAATTGGTTAAACATATTTAAGATAAATTATAAAATGAAATCTCAAGAATTTAAATGAACCCATATTTGAAGTCCAAAATGAAAATATAAGACATGAAATCTAAAATAGTATTATAATTTAATAAATTATATATATATATATATCTTTATTTTTATTTGAAATAAAAAATGAGTATGAAAAATCTTTTTAAATATGTAGTTTCAAATATTTAACTTAAATTTAATTATCAGTAAAATATAATTAAAATATTTTATAAGACTGTTAATTTTTTGCTTTTAGATTAACATTGAATTAAATTTAATTGCTAATCATATTCTGATGATAATTTAAAGTTAAATTAACTAATTAAGAATTTAAAATTGAAAAATATTTTGAAAATATTTTTTTAAAATTTTAAATAGAAAGTTGTTAATTTGTATTTCACATAAAATATTGAGATATGAAAAGATACTATAATTAAGTTATGTATATTTTCATAAATTTTTAAGGGATGTTCCAACTAAAAATCACACATAAAAAAATCATAGGACTTTAATTTAATAGATTAGATATATATATATATATATATATATATATATATATATATATATATATATATATATATTTCTTTGTTTTTATTTGAAATCAAAAATGAGTATAAAATCAAAAAAAAAATCTTTTTAAATATGTAGTTTCAAATATTTTAAATTAAATTGTAATTATCAGTAAAATCTAATTAATATATTTTATAAGACTGTTAAGTTTTTGATTTTAAATTAAAGCTGAATTAAATATAGTTGCTAATCATATTTTGATGATAATTTAAATTTAAATTAATTAATTACGAAATTAAAATTGAAAAAGATTTTGAAAATATTTTTTTAGAATTTTAAATAGAAAGTTGTTAATTTCTATTTCACATAAAATATTAAGATTGGAAAAGATACTATAATTAAGTTATGTATATTTTCATAAATTTTTAAGGGATGGTCCAACTAAAAATCACACATAAAAAGTCACAGGATTCTAATTTAATAGATTAGACTAGATTTTGACCCGCGCTTTCAAAGCGCGGGATAATATTTTTTTTCAAAACTTTATATAATCCCATTTCTCTTTATTTAAAGTAGGCATGAGCATAAAATCCATAGCCCGAAATCTAAACCGAACCCAAACAAAAAGATAATATGTACACATTCTGAAATGTAATAAATACCAAAATGAATTTTGTAAAATAGTAAAAAAAATCCAAACCCAAAGTCTTATTAGTCGAACCCGAACGGGTAACCCATACCTATAAATTAACAAAATGAGACATAGAATATGATATAAATTGTAACCAAAATTAGGAAGACCCAACATGAGTCCCAACGGGTACTTGAACGCCTAAACCTAACTTAAAATATGTTTATGTTTTGTTCAATTAATTTTATATTTGACAATTTTTACACGTTTGTTGGAATAACCCATAAAATTATATTCATAAAAGTATCAATAATAATGTATTTCATCATATCATTAAATATTAATATCTAATTTTAATATTCAATTTATAAGAATTATATTATTATGTATTTGATGAAAGTTTCAAAGAATTTATTGATGCATTTGGATTAACGTACAGTTATATATATATATGAATTAGTAGGCAAATATAATTTTATATTAATAAA
This sequence comes from Moricandia moricandioides, assembly GCA_905132885.1. Classification (NCBI taxonomy): domain Eukaryota; kingdom Viridiplantae; phylum Streptophyta; class Magnoliopsida; order Brassicales; family Brassicaceae; genus Moricandia; species Moricandia moricandioides. Next base: position 75,520 of record CAJHQQ010000834.1, on the reverse strand, counting down.
TAAAATATAATTTGTTTGGTTAAATTTAGTTTTAATATAAACTGAATTCATTATATTGACAACAATAGCTTAGTTATTTAGTTCCTTAATTTTAGGATATGGTATATATCTAATAATAATTAAGTTAGATATAAGTATAAATAATAGAAAAGCTAAGTAAATGTAGTAGTCCAACCTAAACTATTTGTAGGTTGATAAAAATGTTTATATTTTAATAGTATTGATTGAGTGCGTTTATATCTTATTTTGGAGATAAAGTAGCTATATGTTTTTTTGTAAACCTTAAATAGTAATATTTATAATGTAAAAAATGTAAAAGAGGTGATATTCGATCATCAACATCTATAGTTCATAAACCATCCAAAAATCCTACAAGGCATTATGGTTTTACCACCGAACGTAGAATTTTTTTAGAAAGTGTGGATATTTTCTATTGATTATTTTGATAAATATGTATTAATTTATAATTTTATTAATAAGTAAATAATTTAAAATTGTTATATTATAATTTAAGTTTTAAACAATGTTTTTATATCTGATTTAGATCTGTATTGAATTGATAGATCCGCCAATCCAAGCGGGATACTAATAACTACATTGTCATAAATATAACAATTTAGATCTTACACCTAACTATTCTAGTTAGGATCTCTATTACTAAACGGATAATATTACGATCATATGTGTACACTGGAAATATTTTTTTATGGGTAAAATGTTCATTGCAAATATTATATATAATAAGTATAAATGCATAAATAACAAAAGCAATCACTAACAATGATTATGATGATAATGTCAATAGTTATATTTGAATCGTATTCTAATATAACATGCGTTCTTATTGTATTTAATGAACAAAATATAAAAGTTTTAATAACATATAACAACATATTAAGTAACAAAAAGATATTATACAACGAATATGTCTTGTGTGATGATGTTAAAATTCATTTATGTAGGTTTGACACTGAATACAACCCTAACGATTTAGAATGAACCTACCAAGGTTTTACTGTATGATATCAACAAAATATCAAAGTGTTAATAACAGATAATACAACTAATATGATTTGTACCATGATATTAAAATTCATATTTGTGGATCTGATATATAATACATCTCGAAGGATTTAGAATAATTCTACTTAGATATTTTTTATGTTATATTGATGGTTAGACTAAATAATATGATAGTGTTATGAACTAATATGTGGATGTCCATTAGGCCTATAAGCCCATATTCTAGAAGATTCTAAACCCTAGTTGTGTATCCTATATATATGTATGTTTATGAAATAATAATAAGAACAACCGATTCCCTCTTTCTCCAGATTCACAACACGTTATCAGCACGTTCTAACTCTAAACACATTAAAAAAAATAAAAAACTAACCACCTGCGCATGAAAATCCCTAGCCACTGAGCATAATCAAATCTCTAATCACATCGTTAATAACATTGTTTACGTTCCGTTGATGGTGTCTCTGATTGCACGGTTTTCAGTCTCATCGCCTTGGAAAACAAATTCGAGATAAGTGCTATCTTAATATTTCTATATTATTATATTGAACGACATTGAATATACTATTCATTGATTTACTTGAAATCGTATATAATATACATATATATATATTATATTGAACGACATTGAATATACTATTCATTGATTTACTTGATATCGTATATAATATACATATTATATATATATATATATATATATATATATATTATATGTTGTCGATTACAAATGTTGATAAAGTGAATAAATCTGTTGATTGAATGATTCCATGTAAAGTTGTTGATATACTTAAATGTTTCAATAAACTAGTTCATCCGCTTATTGTTAGAATTCTGATGCATAATATATATGCTTTACGTCTTATTATGATCTTATTATTTTGAAAAGTATTTAAAACTGCTATGCATGATTAGTGTATTATTAACGGTATTTGGTTTCTTTAGTTTGTATATAACAGTTTAATATTTGTTGGTTAGTTATGTGAGATCGTTGATTTGGGAAAGAAGGAAGCAATCTTTGAGATGCATGCAATCTTTAGAATCACTTTCAGTCGAGACTAGTATTTCTCATGACTAGAATCATATTTCTTTCATGGGATACAAACAAATATATGTTTAATAACCAAACCTTTAATCATTAACTCATTTTATATAGTTGTCTTTACCATCGAAGCTAATGATATCTCTTCATTTTGATGTGTTTTAGATTCATATTTTAAGCTTATTAGTGTAATTCTAGGTTGCATTTAGATGTTTATATTGCATTTGCATACATATTTGCATGTTTTCAGGTGTGGAGAGGTGCAAGTGAAGTTTTGGAGCCAAATGAGTCATGAAACATTCAAAATAATGAAATGGACAGTGACCCGCCGCGCCCTAGTACCGCGGCGGACGCTCGACGGATCTGGGCAGTGAGTCGCCGCGGGCAACGCCCCGGCATACGCAGGCCGCGGCCGTGATCGACGAAAACGAACAGGGATGCACCGCGGGCTCCACCGCGGCACAAGGAGGTCGCGGCCCTGAGGAGTGCACCGCGGGCATGTCGCCGCGGGCAATCGTAGGCCGCGACAGTCAATTTTACTCTTTGATTTTGGTTTATTCTGGTTTAATCTGGGTATTGTGATTGAACCAGCTTGAGTTTTAGCTTCCTATAAATACCCCTAAGACCTAATTTTAGGATCTTATCTCATTTTCTCTCTAAGACTTTGTTTAATATTATTAAAGCTTGAATCTTTTGATCATTTTAATCAAGTACTTCATCTTATATTTGTGTTTCTCTTGCTCATTAGTATGATTAGCCTTAAATCTCACATAGATTTAAGGTTTCTCATGGAGTTTATTGAGTAGACACTTTGTGATCTATGGGTTAAGTAGATTAGGGTGATTAGGTGGATGTTTAGGATGTCTCTTGCTTGATTAACATTGTTCTATGCTTATTAAGTGTTCTTAATGCTAGTTTAGAGTGATCAAGTCTAATCTAGATCTGTAGACATTTTATGCACCACAAGTGTTTGTTAAAATGTCTGAACCAACTTGATATTGCTCTAGCATGAATAACCAAAGACCTTTGATGTTAGGACTGCTAGATGGTTAGTAGACTTGTGATTCATGCATGCTTGATTGTGTTAGGCCAACGACCGTTGATGTTTAATGCTTGATTAGCATAGGGACTATTGTCATGACCGTGGATTAGTCTATTTTATGAGTTCTAGACCTATAGACTTGTTGATTGTTTTGTTTGAACATCCTAGACTGAACCTTGGTCACCCGATATCGATTATCTTTGCCCATGGATCCATCTTTAGCAATAGATTAAAAGATTAGTTCTTGCACTTATTTCTAGATTGGATTTGAGATCACCTTATTTATATTTCTAGGAGTTTAGCTTGTTACAAATCATCAATCTTTTTATTCGCTTAGATTAGGAAAGATTGTGTATTCTTAGTGTTATAGATCATTAATTCCTTGTGGATTCGATCCTAAAGTGTTGCATCGATATACCATTCGATTGTGGTAGCGTGCACATTAGGTTAATTGGCCTGTGGTAAAACGCAGTAAGCAATTTGGCGCCGTTGCCGGGGAACTAAGTAGATTTATCATTAGGATTTCAACTTTCTTGAGGCTAAGCTTTATTTTCTTATGCTTTGTTTTCTTTTGTATAGCTATTAACCTTTTATTCTAGTTTTTGTTCTTTGCAGTAATGGCTGCAAGCTACTTTGATTGGCCACAAGAAGAGGAAGACACATTTGAAGATCACATTGAAGATGATGAGCCATATGTGGAGCCACCTTTTGATGAAAGTTTACTCACACCAGAACAGAGTGTGAAGGTAGATGAGCTTTGCGAAGAGAGCCCAATGTTGACAAGGAGTGACATGACAGTGATGCTAAGGTTGAATCTCATGCAACATCGGGCAACACTAGAAGGAAGAGAGCTCACAAGAACTGAGATAAGGATTGCTCATCAGCTCAAAGAGGTATTTTATTGGGTTCCACGTACCCAACTACAAGGTATATGCGATTCAACTTTTGAACTTCATTATTTTGAGGATAGTTGCTTGCCTTGTGTTGAAGATATTGACTCTAATTTGAATTCTCATGTGCTCATCAATGAATGTCTTGAACTGATATGTGAAACTAGAAAATTAGATGACTTGAGAGTAGAAAAGATTGTTAGAGATCATCTTGAAGTTTGTTTTGACAAGAACTATCTTTGTGCTTCGACTGATCTCGAAACTGAATTCTTGATGTTTGATGAACCTAAACCTTTTCTTGAAATAGCTGATCTAGGGGATGAACTTGATGTGGATAAGCTCTTGCTTGAGATTGAAAAACCATATGTCAAAAATAAACATGAGAACGTGAATGCCGTATTTTATTTGATTAATGGAGATAAGGTAGACTACTTTGTGAAGACCTCGTCTGAACCAGTAGTTGACTTTGTATTTCCAACAAATTCATTTGATTCTCATGTCTCTCTCAACCTCAAAGAGCATTTCATAATTTATGCTACATCTATAGTGAAGCTCTTTGATGAAAAATCTGTCTATTTTCTATGGACAGTAGTGTGCTTCTTTGTGCATTTGGTTTCTTGTTCTTGCAGGAGAAGAACCAAAGGTGCATTGGCTCAACCTTTCGATATTTATGATTAGCAAGCACACCAAGTCAAGCTAGAGACTTAAAACAAGCGCGCTTGGGAGGCATTCCCATGTTTATCCTTTGTATATATTTCTATTTATCTCTTATTTTGTTTTAGTATGTTTGAATAAGTTTATGGACAAGTTTGGGGAGTTCAAAATCTTTTCAAAAGATCATGTCAAAATTGCCAAAGTCACAACAAAGCTTCCCTCCTCATCCCCTCCTCTCATCAAGCCAACTCCAAGTAAGTGCATCTCCACCTTTGTAAATACTTAGTTCTTTCATATTTTCTCTTTTTTGTTCTCTCTTTCAAGTTTATTCTCACACAAGGGACTGTGTGAAGTAAGTTTGGGGGAGAGTCTACCATCTCACATTGTGTTTTTTTTTGTTTACTTGTCATGAGTCTCATGCATTGCATTGTACATACTTATTTGCATAGAAAACTTAAAAATTTGAAAATTTTCAAAAAAAACCAAAACAAGCATTTAGATTCATATTTTGTTTCATTTGCATCTTTAAGATTGAGTCTAGAAGCATTTAGGTTGCATCCATATGCATAGGGAGATGTGTTTTAATTGTCTTGAAAAGAACACATGTCTAGAATTCAACATGATACCCTAGCTAAGCATATCAAGTAGCTTAAACATATTTTTGAAAGCTTGTATGCTTCAAGCCTTGAAGACTCTACTTGAAACTTGTTGTGAGCTTGATATTGACTTGTTCTTGAAACCAACTCCAAACTACTTGAGGCATAATGAACTTAATTTCTCTTGCATATGGGCACTTGCATACTCAAACATGGATCTCATACACATTTGGGTTATCTTATTCCATTCATTATCTTCTTGTTAACCCAAATGGCACCCCCATACCCATGAACCCTTACCATTCTTTGAAACCACCATTGATTTGCTTGTATGAGGCCTCTTATTGATAGCTTGTCATGTGCAAAATCTTGAGAGTATTGGGAGCGACATAAATTTGTTCTCATCTTTTGCTAGCATTAGGACCTCACTTGAGCTAGCATTTAGGATTGTGGTTGGGTTTGTGTGCTTTTGAGTTTAAGATCTTGGGTTTGGGAAAAGATATGAGTGAAAGGAATGAACAAAAAGAGTGCTATAAGAAGAGAAACTCCTAGGGATAAAAGAAAATAAGAAAATAAAAGCTCTAGATGTGTCAAATAGTACCCCCAAAAGAAAAGAAAAGAAAAACAAAAAAAAATGGGGAAAGATAAAAAAAGAAAAAAAAGTTAGAGCTAAATGTTATTAAAGATGAAAAGTCCCTAATTGGTTAAGTCAAAGAAAAAGAAAAAGAGAGTGTTCATTGAGAGAGTGTGAGATGAGTGTTGTCTTTGGGCATTGGGGTGGAGAAGAAGGGTAGAGCATGGAATCACTTAGGAAAAGGGTAGTATGATGAGAACCAATCTATGTATGCATGAATTGCTCCTTATCTTAGATAAATTTTGCATAATGATCAATCTCCTACTTTTGAGTGATTGCCACTTTAAAAAAAAAATGTATTTGAAACTTTCTCTTCCTTCACATTAGACAATTTTCACTCACCGAACCAAATGATTGAGATCAAGTTCCCATTTGCAAGAATTCACCTTATTTTCTTGTTAATAAATGTGAGAGTTGGTTGAAAGACTTGTTGATTGATGAGTGAATGACTTGTGTAAAGATATTGGAGTTTAGATAGGCCTTGAGAAGCTAGAGTGTAATAGGAAAGATTGTTCATGCTACTTGTTATGTTTCTTTTAGGATGTCATGTTGAAGGCTAGAAAGTATTTCTTTTAGTTACAAGCTCCCATGTCTAAGCATTTCCACATCTTGTTCTTGAAAGTTTACTTGTAGACAAGTAAAGAGCAAGTTTGGGGGAGTTGATATCTCTTGATTTTGATGTGTTTTAGATTCATATTTTAAGCTTATTAGTGTAATTCTAGGTTGCATTTAGATGTTTATATTGCATTTGCATACATATTTGCATGTTTTCAGGTGTGGAGAGGTGCAAGTGAAGTTTTGCAGCCAAATGAGTCATGAAACATTCAAAATGATGAAATGGACAGTGACCCGCCGCGCCCTAGTACAGCGGCATACGGAGGCCGCGGCGGACGCTCGACGGATCTGGGCAGTGAGTTACCGCGGGCAACGCCCCGGCATACGCAGGCCGCGGCCGTGATCGACGAAAACGAACAGGGATGCACCGCGGGCTCCACCGCGGCACAAGGAGGTCGCGGCCCTGAGGAGTGCACCGCGGGCATGTCGCTGCGGGCAATCGTAGGCCACGGCAGTCAATTTTACTCTTTGATTTTGGTTTATTCTGGTTTAATCTGGGTATTGTGATTGAACCAGCTCGAGTTTTAGCTTCCTATAAATACCCCTAAGACCTAATTTTAGGATCTTATCTCATTTTCTCTCTAAGACTTTGTTTAATATTATTAAAGCTTGAATCTTTTGATCATTTTAATCAAGTACTTCATCTTATATTTGTGTTTCTCTTGCTCATTAGTATGATTAGCCTTAAATCTCACATAGATTTAAGGTTTCTCATGGAGTTTATTGAGTAGACACTTTGTGATCTATGGGTTAAGTAGATTAGGGTGATTAGGTGGATGTTTAGGATGTCTCTTGCTTGATTAACATTGTTCTATGCTTATTAAGTATTCTTAATGCTAGTTTAGAGTGATCAAGTCTAATCTAGATCTGTAGACATTTTATGCACCACAAGTGTTTGTTAAAATGTCTGAACCAACTTGATATTGCTCTAGCATGAATAACCAAAGACCTTTGATGTTAGGACTGCTAGATGGTTAGTAGACTTGTGATTCATGCATGCTTGATTGTGTTAGGCCAACGACCGTTGATGTTTAATGCTTGATTAGCATAGGGACTATTGTCATGACCGTGGATTAGTCTATTTTATGAGTTCTAGACCTATAGACTTGTTGATTGTTTTGTTTGAACATCCTAGACTGAACCTTGGTCACCCGATATCGATTATCTTTGCCCATGGATCCATCTTTAGCTATAGATTAAAAGATTAGTTATTGCACTTATTTCTAGATTGGATTTGAGATCACCTTATTTATATTTCTAGGAGTTTAGCTTGTTACAAATCATCAATCTTTTTATTTGCTTAGATTAGGATAGTTTGTGTATTCTTAGTGTTATAGATCATTAGTTCCTTGTGGATTTGATTATAAAGTGCTGCATCGATATACCATTCGATTGTGGTAGCGTGCACATTAGGTTAATTGGCCTGTGGTAAAACGCAGTAAGCAGCTAAGTATTATTTTATATTTTGGATTGATGGTTATTAAAGTATAAAGCGAAAGTATTTTGGAAACATGCTTATAACTTTACCTCGTCGCTGTTCATATCTCTTGGTCTGTATTTGAATCCACATGTTTGGTTTACTGTCGGTAACTATCAATGTATTTATTTTATTTCATATATCTCTATTAATAACATGTAATGTTTTAACTTTATACTTAACAATGAAATCAAAGCACACATGAGTTTTTCAAATATAGTCACATGCATTGTTTTCTTTGTTTCATTAAACTAAAACTTTTGTGTTGGTTTTGAAACATTGACATATGATTTGTTTATCATGTGATTTTTTTTTCAGTAAAAAACAATGATAAACATTTTGAGCATGAAAACGAAATCCAGTTGTTTTGTGTGCTTTACTGATTTATGATTTGTTATTATGCCTAAATTTTTGTTTATCAATGAAAAGCGTAAAAAAAAAAACTAAATCTGATCTAAAATTTATTAGAGAGTTATTGGTTGATGTTTATCTTTTTAATTACTTGGGTTTAACTGGTTTAATTAATCAATGCTTAAGTTTTAAATATATTCAATTTCTAAACATATATTTATAATGAAGTTTATACAATGATGTTTACTAACAAATAGTCATGTTTCCATGATCAAATCTTAATATTTTAGGGTTGTATATATTCTTTTTGTAAGAAGAGATTTTGAAGAGATTCTAACCAACTTTGTATTGATCGTCGGTTGCAATTCCCATATTGAGATAAGTACCATTTATTTATCCTGTTTTATCTTGTTACATAGTCAGTTAAACTTTGATTAACTTTGATAAAGTAAAATAATTTGCATGCAAATAGGCATCATACTTTTGCTTACTGAATTGATTGATTGGTTGGTTAGGAATCTTGTTTAATGGCATGATAATAACAAATTAGTGCATATGGTGTTAAATGATTAGTTTATTATTGCTTATAAAATGTGTAGTTTGATATTAAATTCATTATCATATTGTTTTTCCATCACTTCTAAGAAGGTTTTAATATGGGGTGACCATAAGAGATCCACCATATGATCATAAAAATGTGATAAAGCTTGTTATGATTGAATTATCTGAAATTGCAAGACTTTAAATCTGTAAATGAGTACTAATATAAAGATGTCAGAGAGAACATACTCTATCTTTCATGCAACTATTTTTTTCTTGCAAACAATATGATAAAAGTGGAGTAAAATTACTATGAATTTATAATTTGGCTCATTAAAGTTGAGCAAAGAAAAAGTTATTGAGAAAAGAAAATGAATTACGTCTATTTGATTATGCTCCACTCCTTGAAGTGAATGTGACATTATATATTGAGAAAGAAAAGATCACATGGAGATAAATGTAATAGTAAACCAAAAATTTACTGAAAGTGTAATGTTTGGCAAGCCGGTTATGCCATCCCGATTGAATAATAATGCGAAAGATAATCACATGGACATTCGTTGAAGAACTAGAAAATTCTTACGAATGATCTCTATATGTTGCTTGCTTACAAGGCAATATAAAAATATGGTTTTCACTAGTCAAATAGATTTGGAATCTATCTATACAAGGATATGTTTGTGGGCTTGATCACCCACTGGTGGACTGATCATCCACAATATCCTTATAATTAATACATCGACAAGTAGGTCGTATGTATCCTAGTCATAAATTCCCAACCTGATGTTTGCGAGACAAATTGATAATACTGGTGAATTCATAAGCCTTTTATGATTATTTTATGCATGTGAAATATATGATGAACATCTTGTAGCTAATGTTCATATATAAGATGCAGTAATATTGATTCGCATAATGCCAAGAGTAATTAAGAACTCTCCTCATGAAATTAATTTTGGGTCAGGATCCAAAGATCCCCATCTAGAAAATTTGGATAAGTTGTAGTTGCTCCACCAATCGCTATAATATGGGACATTAAAGAAGGTTATGAATATGTTGGATATGATCTCCATTGATGATAAAATCTAGAAGATTTTATAAGATTTATTTAAAGACTCAAAGTTAGTTTATCCAACATTAGGGGAGAAATAAACAGCTGGAAAATGAATGAGTTGAAATGAATTATCATTGATCCTCAGACTAAAGAGCGTGAACAAAAGTCTAAAATAAATGTATGGAGATAATTCTATTACAAATATTAGCATATGAGTTGCCAGACTCATTAATGACCCTAAGAAAGTGATTAAGTCACAAATATCAGTTGTAAATGCTCCAATTAAAATGAATGTCCAAGAAGGACAATATCAAACTACTAGTGAGTCTAACGAACGCTTGAAGCGTGATAGACCTATCGGTTCCAAATATAATAATCCTCAGAAAATAAGGAGCATGAGAATGGCAGAATCGAGGAATGAAATATTAAGGATCTCAAGAAGAGATAGAAAACATGACAAGAAAGAAATTCAGGTACATGAGAATAAAGAAATCTCAAATAGCTATGTCATGTCTGGAACAATATGGAACTGATATCGAATCGACGTCGTGAATACTTATGCATGCAATGCAATGTAGCAGTTGTAAGAGTGAGGATCATAAACCATCTACTGAAAAGTGTACACAATGTGATAAATGGCCGAAAAGGGAAAGAAACAATAGATGCAGACTAAAATCTCTTTGAAAGAAAAGAGTATTCGGACATGTAGTCCGTACACCTAATGGTGTAAAACCAGTGGCACAGAAATGAGTCTTTATGTGAGAAAAAAAAAAGAGAATGAGATGATGAAAATTTGTGAGATGCAAATTGTTATGTACAAAGGTTCTCATAAAGATCTGAAATTGTTATAAGAAACACATCATCATGTGGTGGAAGCATCAATTTTTCAGTTTTTTTAGTCTGGCAAGAATTGAAAGCCACTGGAAAATAACAATTAGTTGAAAGATCCATAAGGATGTAAACTGCAGGAAGCAGTAAATCCCATAATGATTTGGATTGTTAAAAGTTGTAAATAATAGTTCTCGAGAACATTATTGCGCGAGTATATTGAGCATATAAAGGAAAGAATTATTTCTCATGAAGTACCATGATATTGGGCAATTTAAAGATTTATTTTATGATTGAAAGATGTGATTTCATATGACACCAAGGATAACCATACTTGTAACTTTTATAAGAAGAGAATAAATAACTCGTATTTAAAATATGAAGGTTTAGAAGATTATATATAAAAGGAAATTCTAACATGGAGTCCAAATAGACTAAGATATGACCTTTGTGTGTAAGTAATGTTATGGACAAGAATTCTAATGGTCTAAGAGATTTGTGATAATCAAAACGAGTTTATTCACTAAAGATATGTTTATAGCAATTCTTAAAAGGATGATATATATGATGAGAATACATCTCACGAAGATGATGCTTCCAAGGGGAGAATATGATAATGTGCGTGGTTGTACTCTTTCTCCTTATCATGGTTTTTATCCCACTGGGTTTTTCTATCTCAAGGTTTTAACGAGGCAACAAAGAACACGCAAATGATAGACACCTAAATATGAATGTTATCACTTAAGTGATGAAGATATATCAATCTCCCAAAGTATTTTTGATATTGAGAAAAGCATAAAGGAATGATTAATATCAATCATACTTACAGAAGAATCAAGGCATGAACACATTCCATTCGCAAGACAGAATCGAAGGTCGAAATTTTTCCAATCAAATGAGAACTTCTATATGGAACTAAAATATGAAATTGGTTTCCAGAGAAAGATCTTTGAGTCTACTTTCATCTCCAATTTGAATCAAGTCATTCTAGATGATAGAACTCGAGTTATGGCTGTATTCGTGGAACATGTACAAGCTGTCTTAGAATACTTAATATCGTATGATATTCAAAATATAGCTCGAGATTCTCATTTTACCAGAGTTAGACAGGTGCCTAAATTTAGACATGGATGTTAGCTTTGATTTTCAAGTGGTTTGAAGTCATTTTGTTCTATGGCCATCAAAATATTTATGTTTCAGTTAGAAGTGTCAAATATGCCAAGAGAAGTGAAGCGGTTCAAGTCCAAGATTAAGAAGAAGTCATCATCACATTGGATTGTGTCCTATCAGTTAATTTAAGTTATGCTTTCATCAAGGGGAGTAGATGCGCATTGCACTTTTTTTCCCTTAACCATGGTTTTTCCTATTAGGTTTTCCTGGTAAGGTTTTTAATAAGGCATCATCTCATGCGCTTTAGGGAATACTTTGTATAATGAACATCCAAGGGGGAGTGTTATGAACTAATATGTGGATGTCCATTAGGCCTATAAGCCCATATTCTAGAAGATTCTAAACCCTAGTTGTGTATCCTATATATATTTATAGTTGTCTATGAAATAATAATAAGAACAACCCATTTTCTCTTTCTCCAGATTCACAACAGATAGGATAAATTAGTTGGAGGAGAAATAATAGGAACTAAATATATAATAGTCCAACATAGACTATTTGCGAGTAGATAAATATTGCTTCTGTTTTAATAGTATTGATATATATATATATATATATTAATGCTTTATTTTATTTGAAATAAAAATAAGTATGAAAAATCTAAAAAAAAACTTTTTAAATATGTAGTTTCAAATACTTAACTTAAAATTTAATTATCAGTAAAATATAATTAAAATATTTTATAAGACTTTTAATTTTTTTTCTATTAAATTAAAACTGAATTAACTTTAGTTTCTAATCATATTTTGATGATAATTTAAATTTAAATTAATTAATTACGAAATCAAAATTTTAAAAGATTTTTGAAAATATTTTGTTAGCATTTTAAATAGAAAGTTTTTAATTTGTATTTCACATAAAATATTAAGATATGAAAGATACTATAATTAAGTTATGTATAATTTGATAAATTTTTAAGGGATAGTCCAATTAAAAATTACACATAAAAAATCATAGGACTCTAATTTAATAGATTAGATTATTTATACATGTACTAGGGATATAATATGTGGTGTACTTATAATATAGAAATTAACCTAACCATACATACAAATAAAACGTAGTTAATTGGTATTTGAGAATTATGAAGATCTTAAAGTTTTAATCGATACAGTGATGTCCAAATCATTATGTATTTCATCATATCATTAAATATTAATAATAGTTAACTATGAATATTTATTTTATCATATATATATATATAATATTTTAAATATTCTATTTATAAGAATTATATTATGTATTTGATGAAAGTTTCGAAAAATTTATTTATGCATTTTGATTAACGTGCAGTTATATATATATATATATATGAATTAATAGGCAAATATAATTCTTATATTAATAAATAAAATATAATTTTTTTAGTTAAATTTAGTCTTAATATAAACTGAATTCATTATGTTGACAACAATAGCTTAGTTATTTAGTTCTTTAATTTTAGGATATGTTATATATCTAATAATAATTAAGTTAGATATAAGTATAAATAATAGGAAAATTAATTAAATGTAGTAGTTCAACCTAAACTATTTGTAAGTAGATAAAAATGCTTATATTTTAATAGTATTGATTGAGTGTGTTTATATTTTATTTTGGGGATAAAAGTAGCTATATGTTTTTTTTTGTAAACCTTAAATAGTAATATTTATAATGTCAAAAATGTAAAAGAGGTGATATTCGATCATCAACATCTATAGTTCAAAAACCATCCAAAACTCCTACAAGGCATTATGGTTTTACCACCGAACATAGAATTTTTTTTAGAAAGTGTGGATATTTTCTATTGATTATTTTGATAAATATGTATTAATTTATAATTTTATTAATAAGTAAATAATTTAAAATCGTTATATTATAATTTGAAGTTTTAAACAATGTTTTCATATCTGATTTAGATATGTATTGGAATTGATAGATCCGCCAATCCAAGCGGGATACTAATAACTACATTGTCATAAATATAACAATTTAGATCGTACACCTAACTATTCTAGTTAGGATCTCTATTACTAAACGGATAATATTACGATCATATGTGTACACTGGAAATATTTTTTTATGGGTAAAATGTTCATTGCAAATATCATATATAATAAGTATAAATGCATAAATAACAAAAGCAATCACTAACAATGATTATGATGACAATATCAATAGTTATATTTGAATCGTATTCTAATATAACATGTGTTCTTATTGTATTTAATGAACAAAATATAAAAGTTCTAATAACATATAACAACATATTAAGTAACAAAAAGATAGTATACAACGAATATGTCTTGTGTGATGATGTTAAAATTCATTTATGTAGGTTTGACACTGAATACAACCCTAACGATTTAGAATGAACCTACCAAGGTTTTACTGTATGAAATCAACAAAATATCAAAGTGTTAATAACAGATAATACAACGAATATGATTTGTACCATGATATTAAAATTCATATTTTTGGATCTGATATATAATACATCTCGAAGGATTTAGAATAATTCTACTTAGATATTTTTTTATGTTTTATTGATGGTTAGACTAAATAATGTGTTAGGATAAATTAGTTGGAGGAGAAATAATAGGAACTAAAAATATAATAATCTAACATAGACTATTTGCAAGTAGATAAATATTGTTTCTGTTTTAAGAATATTGATATATATATATATATATATATATATATATATATATATATATATATATATATATATATATATATATATATATATGAATATATATATATATTAATTTCTTTATTTTATTTGAAATAAAAATATGTATGAAAAATCTAAAAAATCTTTTTAAATATGTAGTTTCAAATATTTAACTTAAATTTGAATTATCAGTAAAATATAATTAAAATATTTTATAAGACTGTTAATTTTTTTGCTATTAAATTAAAACTGAATTAAATTTAGTTTCTAATCATATTTTGAAGATAATTTAAATTTAAATTAATTAATTACAAAATTAAAATTTAAAAAGATTTCTGAAAATATTTTGTTAGTATTTTAAATAGAAAGTTTTTAATTTTATTTCACATAAAATATTAAGATATGAAAAGATACTATAATTAAGTTATGTATAATTTGATAAATTTTTAAGGGATAGTTCAACTAAAAATTACACATAAAAAATCATAGGACTCTAATTTAATAGATTAGATTATTTATATATGTCTAGGGATATAATATGTGGTATACTTATAATATATGAAATAAACCTAACCATACATACAAATAAAATGTAGTTCATTGGTATTTGAGAATTATGAAGATCTTAAAAAATTTATCGATACAGTGATGTCCAAATCATTATGTATAGATACTTTTTCTTTCATAAAGACTAATCACAATAATTAAATTAAGAACACTATATAGATAATAGATTTTCTACTAATTAAAACCTCTTACAAATTGATTGATATATATTATGGAAAATATCCTATACAAATATGATTTTAAAGATTGGGTCGAGCAAAATATTTATATTTATATCATAATTCTTATTTCTAGTTATTTAATTAAGTTAAAATAATAATATAAATTTAAATTGATGACTTATCAGTAAAAAACATAAGAATTTGACAAAAATAAAAGTACCTATAATTATGGAGAATGTGGCAAAACAAATTAACATTAGATTTATCGCATTCAAGCTCTCACGTTAAAATTTAGAGTGGTTAAAGTCAATGATATCATTAATGAATTGTGTTATATATATATATATACACATATATATATATATATATTTAATATCATTAAAAAGGAATTTTATATTAATAACATCAAATTTATATGTTATTAAATAATTGATTAAAGATGAATATAACAAAATTGTCAAAAATAAAAACATATTAAAAATAAATAATTCATCAATCAAAATTATAAGAACATGACGAATAAAGAGAATTAGCTAAAATTTAGATAAATCTTATATTCAAATTGGTGACTCATCAGTCAAAATCATTAGAACATGAAAAATAAGCAAAATTACCTAAAATTATGAAGAACGTGACAAATCAGCAAAAACACTTCTCAAATAATAACATTAATATAGTAATAATATAAAACAGTTAGATAAACGGGATGTCTCCTTCACCACTTGGATGCTCGTTGGTTGCCTGCACATCTCTGGTCCAACTCTAACTCTTGTGACGAGTCATTGATCTTATTCCAACGTATGTCCCCCCCCCCCCCTCTTCTCTCTCTCTGGGGCCAACGAGTCAAACCAGCACAGCTCAAGTCTGAACCATCCTACCGATGGTCTTCCCCACTGATGGATATGGACCTTGGCTTCCCTCCAGATCCGCCAGATCGAGTTCCTCTTCCACCACCACCATTAGAGCACAAAGAGCAACTCTCTCCCGGACATAGTGGAAGTCAATGTCGAAGTATTTGGTTATGTTGTGCATTGCAGGATTAGCTGTAAGATATATTGATGACAAATTGTCACAGTAAAGTGCTGGTGTAATTGGCTAAGAAATCCAAAGCTCCCTGAGAAAACCAGATATCTATCTCAATTCTGTAACAGCAGAAGATAAAGTCTGGTACTCTGCTTCCGTTGAAGAATGTGAAACAGTATAGTGGCGTTTATCAGACCAGCTGATGATATTCGAACCGAGGAAAGTACATAATCCCCTGTGGATTTTCTTGTCTCCTTACAATTACCCCAATCACTATCATTGTACCCACGAAGGACAAGATCTGCATCGGATAAAAGATTAAGTCCCATACTCGCTATTCCTTTGAGATATCGAAGAATCCTTTTAAGAAGATTAAAGTCTGCAACAGTAGGTGAGTGCATCCTCTGGCAAACAAGATTCACAGCAAACTATATATCAGATCTTGTTAATGTAAGGTACTACAACTTCCCGGCCAAGCTTCTGAAATATCTTGGGTCTTCAAAAATTTCTTCTTGTCCAGGAACTTTATCAAGTAGTAATGGCAATGGACTGGGCATAGGGGCGCAATCTTCCATGCCAGCAGCAACCAGAAGGTCTTGAGCATACTTTTCTTGATGCAGAAACAAGCCGTCAGCGTGAAAATGAGCTTAAAGACCCAGAAAATAGTGTAAGATTCCCATATATTTCATTCTGAAGTGAAGACTAAGCTGTTGCAGAAACTCAGTTACATGCGAGTCACTGTTTCCAGTGACTAACATGTCATCAACATACAAAAGAAGGTAGATGACCTTAGTTCCACTGATATAAAAGAACAGAGAGGGATCAGAATAGCTGCAGATCAAACCATATTCCAGAAGAAAAGAGATAAACTTATCGAACCAGGCGCGAAGAGCCTGTTTAAGACCATATATCGCTTTCTTTAGTTCACAAATGTAGTATGGATGATCAGGCTTTTCGAAGCCTGGTGGTTGGACCATATACAATGTTTCTTTGAGGTCGCAAGAAAGCATTTTGGACATCAAGTTGTCGAATACTCTATTTCTGAACAACAGCCACATGAAGGAAAGTTCTCATTGTTGAAGTTCGCACAACAGGGCTATAAGTTTCAACATAGTCGACACCTTCTTCTTGTTGATTTCCTTTAGCAACCATGCAAGATTTGAACTTATCCAACATTCCATCAGGCTGCGACAACCATGAGGAATGATATCATCATGCGTTGGAATTAAGTTCCATGTGTTTGTTTCACTAAGATATCCATATTCAATACTCATCGCATCATTCCATCGAGGGTCATCAAGAGCAGCCTTGAGAGATTTTGGTGGCTGACATGAATCTTTAACTGTGGACAAAACATACTTGGGATTCGGTTTGGTGATGCCTGACTTTGCTCGAGTGTTCATTGAATGAACAGTGGAACAACTGGATGAGGTGGACTTGAGAGAAGAGGGAATTCATCATTATGAAACAATTGTGACAATGAGGATGTTAGTTTTTACCAACCGCTTGTGTTACACAAAGATCGCAGTGTGTTACACACGAATACGAGAGAAGGAATAAGATGGAATTATTCCAGAAGGTTTTGACTAAATTAACTTAGATACTATTGAGATTTTGCATATATGTTTACAGCAAATGATTGACCTTTATATAGAGATTGAATCATTGCAATGTAAAAGACACAACTCTTCATTCAAAAGACACAATATGAAGAGTTACAACTTTCTGTGTAAATAACTAACTTGTGTTAACGTAATACGGAGAGATTAGATTATATAGTTTAACACTCCTCCTTAAATCATATCTCGACTTCACTCCAAGCTTCTTCCTGAGATCTTCAAACCTTGAACACCCCAATGCCTTTGCAAGAATGTCTGCAACTTGATCATCCCCTTTGCAATACTTCAGTTCAGTGATCCCCTTCTGCTCAACTTCCCTCACGAAATGGTACTTGATCTCTATGTGCTTTGTCCTTCTGTGTTGCACCGGATTCTTTCCAATTGCTATTGCTGATTTGTTGTCACATAAGATCGGAATGCCTCCTTCAAACTTCTGACCAAAATCTACAAATAGTCTTTGCAGCCACACGGCTTGATTTGCTGCTGCACATACGGCTATATACTCTTCCTCAGCCGTTGATTGTGCCACTGTTTGTTGCTTGCTTGACTGCCAACAAAACATGGCTGAACCAAGAGTGAACACATAACCTGAAGTGCTCTTCTTATCTTCCTTAGAACCACCCCAATCACTATCTGTGTAGCCCATAAGTCTTGGTTATTTCACACTTATAAAGTACACTCCAAAGTTTTATGTTCCTTTGACATATCTTAACACCCTTTTGGCTTTCTCCATTCCTTGTTACCACACGCTTCATTCCTTGTTACCACACGCTTCATCATAAGTGTATGGTTCTTCATGTGCATGAAGACAATACTCTATTGCTTGAGCCTCCTCTTCAAGCTCTACTCTTGGTGCCTTTTCCATGACCTCAACCATGGACTTAAACTTCTTTGGTGGCTCAGAATCTTCTTCATCTTCATCACTAGTATCAGGTTCATTATTTTGAATGAAAACAGGGCTGGAAGTACCTTCGGTTTGTGTTTGTTTCTCAGGCGATTGAGAGTCTTCCATAGACATCTCCAATGTCTTCTTGACTTCTTCTAGTCTTTTCCAGTCCCACTTCTTGATTTCTTCAAACTCTACATCTCTTGATACTTCAATCTTCTCATTTTCCAGGGTGAGAACTCTATAGCCTTTGGATTGATTGCTATATCCAATAAAAATTTCACACTTTGCCTTGATATCTAACTTCCTCGTCTTATGATCTGGAACATGTATGTAACATATGCTACCAAACATTTTCATGTGTGACACATCAGGCTTGTGTCCACACCACTTCTTTATAGGAGTGATATCATTTTCTATTGCCTTTGATGGTAGACGATTTTGAAGATATGAGGCAGTGTATACCGCTTCTGCCCATAACTTGAGAGGTAAATCTTGCTCTGCCAACATAGTTCTAGCCATCTCCACTAAGGTCCTATTCATCTGTTCTGCTGCACCATTTTGTTGTGGTGAATAAGCCAAGGTAACTTGCTTGTTGATTCCTTCTTCTTCACAAAACCGGTTGGATTCTTGTGAAGTAAACTCACCACCACCATCTGATCTCAATGTCTTGATGGTACAACCTGATTGCTTCTCCACCATTGCTTTGAACTTTTTGAATAATGAGAATGTCTCTGATTTTTGCTTCATGAAGTATACCCAACACAGTGAGTATAGTCATCTAAGTATAGCAAAAAATATCCACTTCCATCAATAGATTGGTGCTGCATTGGCCCACATACATCCGTATGTACAATATCAAGCTTTTCACTTGTCTTAGTTTGAGATTCTTTTGGGAAGTTTTTGCGTGATTGCTTTCCTAGTCTACACGCCTCACATGCTCCCTTCCTGGCTTTAAACTTTGGTAACCCCTTTACCAAGGTTTTGTCTTGCATTTGTTGCAACCTTTTGTCGCCTACATGACCAAGTCTCTTATGACATAACTCCATTTTGCTTTGCTCACTTGCGCTCATGGCTTCTTGTTCCTGAGCCGAACTCATCCTGATTCTGTAGCTCTTGTGAGTCATTGTGATATTCATTATCCTCCTTCCTTTTGCATCCTCAATGATGCATCTCTTCTCTTGAAAATTCACCCGGTATCCACTTGAAACAATTTGTGGAACACTCAACAAATTTTTCGCCGAACCCGGAACCAAGAACGCATTCCTGCTGGTCTTCTTGCCATCATTATTCATGACGGTAATATCTTCCTTACCGGTTGTCATGATTACGCTTCCATTTCAAATCTTTATTGGAACCTTGATACTCCTATCAAGTCTTGAGAAGTAATTCTCCTCTTTTGTCATATGATTAGTTGCTCCACTGTCTACTAACCAGACATCTTCCATCACTGTTGTTGCTTCACTCGCACTGAACAACATATGATCTTCATTAAAGTCTTCTTCTTCAAGACTTAAATGTGCTTTCTCTTTTTTCTTTGAGTAGCACTGATTTGCAAAATGGCCTAACTTGCCACAATTGTAACACTCCTTGTTACTTTTGGAATCCTTCTTTGGATCATCCTTCTTCTTTTTCCTAAAACATTCACTCTCATTGTGATTGTTCTTCTTGCAGAAACCACACCACTTCTTGCCTCCACTGCGTTTTGAGTTATCTTGTGTGACACCATAATTTTTCTGTTTCACACGAGCATCGAATGCTCCTTCACTTGTGCTTTCTTCTCTTACAGCCAGCCTTGCTTCATGAGCCTTCAAAATCCCGATCAATTCTGCCATCTTTGTTGAAGTCAAATCGCTTGTTTGCTCCAATACACTGACTATACTATCGAACTTTGCTGGGAGAGAGATGAGTATCTTTAGTATGAGTTGGATGTTTGTCTTCTATTCTCCATGATAAGTTAATTGATTTGCCACTTCAACTAACTTATATGTGAAGACCTTGATGTCTTCTTTCTCATCCATCTTCAGATTTTCGTACTCCCTTCGCAACGTTTGAAGTTAAATCAAACGGACTTGAGGAGAGCCTTCATACTCTGCCTTCAATGCATCCCACGCCTCTTTAGATGTTATTGCTGCTGCAATCCGTGAGAAAATCTCATCTGATACGGTAGTTTGCAAAATTTGCAGGGCCATCGTGTCATTTGCCATCGCTTCTTCTCTGAGCGATATGGTTCTTGCTGTCTCAGGGGTTTCATTCACTCGTGCTGGTGGGGCTCCCATGCCTTCTTCAACCACAGACCATAACTTCCTGGTCTTGAGAATGGTTGTCATCTTAATGCTCCAGAAGTTGTATTTCTCCCCATCGAATATGGAAATCACTTGATTTTGATTATGCATCGTTTCGTTTCCCTCTGATAAATGGTATGCCAAAAATCTCTAGCCTCCTTTTCTCCACGCCAAGTGTTTCTCTTACTAGTGCTTTTTCGTTGTCCTCTCAACCGTAAAGCTCTGATACCATGTTAGCTTTTACCAACCGCTTGTGTTACACAAAGATCACAGTGTGTTACAGACGAATACGAGAGAATGAATTAAGATGGAATTATTCCAGAAGGTTTTGACTAAATTAACTTAGATATTATTGAGATTTTGTGTATATGTTTACAGCAAATGATTGACCTTTATATAGAGATCGAATCATTGCAATGTAAAAGACACAACTCTTCATTCAAAAGACACAATATGAAGAGTTACAACTTTCTGTGTAAATAACTAACTTATGTTAATGTACTACGGAGAGATTAGATTATAAAGTTTAACAGAGGAACTTTCTGACGAGCTTTCAGAAGAAGATGAAGAAGCTGAGGACAACTGTGGCACTGGAGTTGCAGGGTCCAAATAAGTATCAGGTGAAGAAGGAACCACGTGGTATAACAACAGGAGGATCTGTATCTTGAATTAATTCTGAGGTTTCAACAATTTGTTGGGAAACAGAGAAACCAAAGCACCAAGCATTCATTAGAGGAGAAGAGGAGTCCGGTACCCAGTTGCTATAAATTTACATGAAAGGAAACCTTCCTTCATCAAATAAAACATGTCGGCTTATGTAAACCATCCCTGAATGTGGGTGAAAACACCTATAACCTTTGTATTTGTCATTATAACCGAGAAAAATGCAAAGCAGTGATTTGGGATCAAATTTATTTTTAGAATAAGGACGAAGATGAGGATAGCAGTCACAGCCAAAGACACACAGTGAGGTATAAACCGGAGACTTGTCAAACAAAACTTCTTAAGGTCTTATCTTCGTTTCATGTGAAGAGGAAGGAAGAAGATTACCCAAAAAATTTGAGGTACAGAAAGTCTCAACCCAAAAATAGTGAGGTGTTTTGCTATGAAAGAGCATTGAAAGACCAAGTTCTGTCAGATATCTATGCTTTCTCTCAGCTAATCCATTTTACTAAGGGGTGTAGGGACATGAGATTAGTTGTCTAATACCACAGGAAACATAGATATCTTATGGTTGACTTGATTCTCAAATATGGCTTTAAACATATAAACACCGTGAAGAAATCCGACTTGAATTTCAAAGGATAGAACCAGTTAAAGCGAGAATAATTGTCGATGAAAATCACGTAAAACCGAAATCCCTGAGACGAAACAACAGGAGCCGGACCCCATGTCACAATATAGTCTAATAGTCTAGTAAAACAAAATCAGATGAAAAGAAAGGAAGTCTGGACATCATTCCCATTTGACAAGCATCACAGATGCGATTACAAGCCTTATTAATATCAATGTTTGTATTCTTCATAATCTGTTGGAGAACATCTTGATGAGGATGACCAAGGCGTAAATGCCACACTTCATCACTTTTTGCCTACTGTATGTTAGAACATAAGGCAAATAACTACAGATTCTCCAACACGTACAGATCCTTATGTTCGCTTCCTTTGGTGAGGAGCTGATGTGTTACCTTGCTCTTCACAATCACACCATCAGAACCAAACTCAACCAGTGCAAGGGTAATCATCAATGATTTAGAAACAGACAATAGAGATTTAGTTATGCCTGGACAAACAAGGACATCATGCAGAGTTAGACTACCTTGAGTGGTCAGAATTGCTGCTGAGCCAATGTGTGTAATTGGAAGGAAATCACCATTACCAACAATCACAGAATCATCACCAAAATAAGGTTGAGCAGACTGAATATGCGATTGAGAACCAGTAATGTGAGCAGAAGCAGCAGAATCGGGATACCACTCTTGACCAGACTGAGAATTTGGATCCGAGACACAAACATCAACAAAGGCATGAGTAAGGTCCTCACTTTGATATGCATGATCAAACCTTTTACAACACTTAGCAGCAGAATGACCATATTTGAAGCAGATTTGACACGTAGGTCTATTTCCACCATCAGCGGTAGAGCCACTGTTGGGGGTTGTTCGTTTCTCCATCTGTCATTTCCATCCGGATGATCCATTTATGTGATCCATCTAGATGATCTATCCAGATTTTAGGGGTTGTTCATTTCTCCATCTAGATAAGCCATCTAGATGAGCCATCTGAATGGATTTTATGTTCGTTTCTTTTTTTCTATTTCCATCTAGATGAGTTTAATAAACAAATTACAAATATACCCCTATTTTGATTTAATCATTTGTTTGATATTAATTTTAACTTAACTAATTTTTATTATTTAGTCTAAAATATATTTACACTAAAATTAATCTAAAATTAGCATTTATAAATTTATAAATTTTTATTTCATATAAATTTTTATTTAAATTTGCATTAAAATTTTAACTACAACTATAGCTTCTAATAAAACTCAAAGTAGAAACTCAAATTTAAATAAACTTCCAAACAACTCAAAGTACAAATTCAAATTTTACAAAACTCATATATTTATGAATGCTTCCTGCTTTATGATAATTTGAACAAATGGTTTCTCGGGTACTCAGTCTTTAATATGTGTGTACAATCGATGGATGCATATTCTTGATGCCTTCTCATACTATAGTATTAATAATCACCACACCAAAACCCCCAAAACGTGTTTTTAAGGTTTTGGTGGGAAAATGTGTTTTTACGGTTTTAGCGGGAAAACATGTTTTTCTCGTTTTGCAGGAAAACAAATTTTACGATTTTGGCGGGAAAACATGTTTAATTGTTTTGGCGGGAAAACACGTTTTGGCAAGAAAATACATTTTTTTGCGGTTTTGGCTGGATAACACATTTTTGCGGTTTTGGTAGGAAAACGCGTTTTTAGTTTTCTTCAAGAAAACACATTTTGCGGGTTTGGTGGGAAACGTGTTTTTTTGCGGTTTTAGCGGGAAAACGTGTTTTTGCGGTTTTGGTGGGAAAACACGTTTTGGCGGAAAAAACCTGTTTTTACAGTTTTGGCGGGAAAACATGTTTTTGCGGTTTTGGCGAAAAAACATGTTTTGGCGGGAAAACGCGTTTAGGCGGGAAAACGCGTTTTGCGGTTTTGGCGAGAAAACATGTTTTTGCAGAAAAACATGTTTTTGCAGTTTTGGCGGGAAAATACGTTTTGGCAGGAAATCGCGTTTTGGCGGAAAAATGCGTTTTATGCGATTTTGGCGGGAAAACAAGTTTTTACGGTTTGGGTAAGAAAACACGTTTTTACGGTTTGGGTAAGAAAACACGTTTTTGCGGTTTGGGTAAGAAAACACGTTTTTACGGTTTGGATAAGAAAACACGTTTTTGCGGTTTTTGCGGTTTTGACGGAAAAACGCGTTTTTGTGGTTTTGGCGAGAAAACGTGTTTTGGCGGAAAAACGTTTTTACGGTTTTGGCGGGAAAACGTATTTTACGGTGTTGCGGTAAAACGTGTTTTTACGGTTTGGTTGTAAAAAAATATTTTTGCGGTTTTTGGCGGGAAATGCGTTTTTGCTAATTTTGCGGAAAAATGTATTTTTCCGTTTTTAGCGGGAATTTTTTTTTGTGGTTTTAGCGGAAAATGTATTTTTTTATTTAGTAAGAAAATACGGTTTTGAAATTTTTCGTGAGTGAAAAATGATATTAGCTTTAAACTTATAATTTGTTAAATGTATAAGGGGTATAATAGATATTATACCATTTTGACAGAACCATCTCCATCCAGATGGTCCAAATTGGTTGAGCTTGATGGACTTTAAAATTAAGCCTAAAATTTTAAAGTCATTCAGATGAGCCATCCAGATGGATTATACTTTTAGTGCCTAAACAAACAAAATTCTCATCTCCATCCGGATGACTCATTTGGATGGTGAAACAAACAGGCCCTTGATCTGTTGGTGGAAACCTCTACTGCGAGTGGAGTAAGAACCCATGGCTCTGGTACCATGAAAGCTTAAGAAGAAAAAGCTCAAAGAAGAAGATATTTCTGAATAATACTCTTTTGCTTAACGTTTCAAGAATACAACCAGAGATATTTATAAATAACTAAAAGATAAGGATCATGACATTGCACAAACGTGTGACTTGCCACGTATCAGCTGCACATGATCTCAGGTGAACCAAGGGAATCAAATCTGTTATGCAATTTGATTATATTCGTTGCCTTCGTCGTACATCGTGAACACAGCTCACTATTTTGTCTTGGTGCTGTGCTCTTGCAGAGTAACGTTGGCTGAGGTAAAATGGGCATGATCATCGGGCTTGTGACTATTTCCTTCTTCTTCTCGGTCTTTAGGTGCAGGCCCAAGGATAGAAGATTGACCTTTGTTGAGCAGCAGTGAGCTGGCCTCTGGTTTTATAATCTCCTCTCTGTCACGACACTATCCTCCGTACTCCCTCGTCGATTCCAAGCGTCGTGACCTAACCAAAGAGGCCAGTGTGTTGATTATAATGGGCATGTCTCTTTTTTCTGGCTATTGAGAGCCTTTTACATTCAGTCATTCGTGTTCACAAAGCCTTGTCTCATAATTGGTTCATTACAATCCCACAGGGTCTCTTACTTTGTTATTCAGCATTTGGACCACCATCTTACAGTGTTAAATTAAGTCATTTAGGACTTCAGTTTTTCAGTGTTACCTACGATTCTGGAGTTTCTCACCAATTTTTTTTGCCGATCAACCTACCAGCTTCTTATAAGGGCATCAACGTCGTTTTGTTCGACTATCATGTGTTCTCTCGAACATTAGTTTTCGGGTCTCAAGAGAGTGAATCGTCTCTTCGGGTTGTCTCACCTCTTCGGGTGTCTCACCCCTTAAATACTTCTATCTCTATTTTCATTGCAGTAGTTTTCTTAATCAGTTGCCATTGAGTTTCTCATCGGTTGTATCTTTTCGAACATTTAAATTAATATAATCGTTTTCCTAAAGAAAAAGAACACTGAGATAAAATAATTTAAGTATTCTTTTCAAAAAAAGGTTCCAGTATATATAGAGTTACACCGTACGCCCAATAGTCAGGTTTCCCTTCCGTTTATGTTTACGTTGAAGTTTATACATTATAAAAAGTTGCGTGAAAAATATATATTCTATATTATTAAAATAGTATTTTTTGTACAGTTTGGGAGCATGAAAAACAGTATGAAAGATAATTATTTTCAAACATAGATAGCAGTATAAAAAAAGTTTAGCAGTATAAATACATTAATTGATTTTCCATATTTCTTCTAATTTAACAATTTCATTAATTATATTACCTTAACAATACACCACATCATTAATTATATTAGCATAATAATAATAATGCATATTAGTTAATCAACATTAACTTTGTGCCACTTATAAAATCAAAATATAAAATAACTGATTTTTTTCATATGGTTAAACGTTCGGTTTAATTTGTTTTACTAAAAAAAATTAGTTTCAATTGGTGGAGAATTACGTAGCCAAATACATAATTAAAAATATACGTTTTCGGAATAAAATAATAACTTAAGTTAAAATAATAAAAATGTATTACATTTATTGTCACTTAATATTTTACTGCATATAATCACTTTACTAAATAAAAACATGTTTCTATTTCATTTAATTTAACAAAACACATTAAAAGAGTCTTTTTATTAGTTTATAAAATAAGTTAGGTATGAACATTGTCTATCCATTTAGGTACGGATTGTTTCTTTCGAGTATTGTTTTTTTGTTTTGAAATTAGATCTCGCTTGAATATTATAAATTCATGAGTGAGTTTTGAGTTGGGTCTTTCTAAGTCTATAATAATTTGGTTATGATGTATAGAAACCTAAAAATATGTAAATAACAAATGTATCTGAAACGGGTTCGGATATCTGTACAAAAAATAATCATATTACCCGATTTACTCCAAGTCTTTTGAATACAATTAGTTATATTAAGACACATCTAAAATACATGACACTAATTATGAAAAACAAATATAAATGTATATAATGTAAGAACCAATACCCGAACGGGTACAAAGATCGATTTCTAGTTAAATATTAAAACTATGATTTCAATTGGAAGACAAAATCTTCTATGAATATGCAAACGCATAATCAAACTGAAAGCAAACAAAGCATAAATTTAAATTACAAATCGGATGGGCCTATCAGTAATAAGTGGACTTAGATTTGGACAAATTATGGGCTGATAAGAAGCAATAAAGTTGTAAAATTAGTGAAAGAGTTAAATGTATTCAAAGCTTATTAAATCTCAAACTCCAAAGTAGAAAATTAGCTACAAATTGCAAAGCTGATCCTTTACCTATTTCCATAGCTAAACTATTTGGTTACGTGGAATTTCCTTTCGTCAAGTAGTTAATAAAAGACTAGGTGGTTGCCCGCAAATTTGCGGATGTAAATATTGTAAAAATATATATTATATATAATAATATAATTTTTGAACATTAACTAAAAAGATAAATCTTTTAATTCCAAATACTTTAAAAATTTAAAATCTCAATGTTGTTTTTATACGCATGTGATTTAGTGATATTTAGTAATATTAATATAAATTGCTAAAATATTTATATTATTTGATTTTGACCATATAGTTAACAAACTCATTATTGCTGAACCTAAAAAAATATTCTAAAACACTTTATAATCATCACATTATCTTATCTATTACCTTATTTAATTATGAGCTGATAAGAAGCAATAAAGTTGTAAAATTAATGAAAGAGTTAAATGTATTCAAAGCTTATTAAATCTCAAACTTCAAAGCAGAAAATTAGCTACAAAATTGCAAAGCTGATCCTTTACCTATTTCCATAGCTAAACTATTTGGTTACGTGGAATTTCCTTTCGTCAAGTAATTAATAAAAGATAGGTGGTTTCCCGCAAATTTGCGGATGTAAATATTGTAAAAATATATATTATATATAATAATATAATTTTTGAACACTAATTAAAAGATAAATCTTTTAACTCCAAATACTTTAAAATTTTAAAATCTATGTTGTTTTTATACCCATGTGATTTAGTGATATTTAGTAATATTAATATAAATTGCTAAAATATTTATATTATTTGATTTTGATCATATAGTTAACAAACTCATTATTGCTGAACCTAAAAAACTATTCTAAAACACTTTATAATCATCACATTATCTTATCTATCACCTTATTTAATTTTAATGCAAATAACTGATAAATATTTATATATGAAATTATCACATTAACTTTTCCAATACATACTATGCATCATATTGAACTTCTTTTTATTTCTCACTTTATCATTTCTTTTTTTTTCATCACATTTTAACACACATTGCTAATGTTTTCTTAAATTTATTACATATTTTTTTTTGCCAAATATGTTTATCTCTCTCAAATATTAACATAAATCATACAATTAATCAATCAAATACTCATCTTAGAATCTATTTTCAATCATCACATTACCTTATTTACGATGATATGGTGTATTTGACTTAAAATCAAAAAAAATAATATAATTGCAAAGCTTTCACATGTTCTGTTGAATATAATTCATTCAATCTTCAAAGGCTCGTATATCAAACGACTAACGTATATATTTTTCAATACACATTGCAATTATCATACATTTATATAAATATTTGATTATCACATTACTTTTAATTTTTTTTGAATTTTATAAAAAAAGTTTATATTGAAAATTTCTCCTTTTCTCTAAATTTTCTCCTACAAATGATTTATATGCTCTTATAAATAATTTAAAAATTCTGATAAAATAATTTTAGAAGCTATACTAAATAATTTTTTAATTAAAAAATTATAAATGATTTATAAAAAATATATAAAGTATAAGACAGTAAAGTTAATATATATTTATATAAGAATATAATTTTTTATGTAAAATCTAATATTATCAGTGATTTATATATAAATAATTTTGTTTATTATATTATATTATTTTAGTTTATAACTATAAATATTTTAAAATTATTACTTGAGCATTAATTTTAATTTTAATTTTAATTTTATATTTAGTTTAAATAAAATTAAAAACCACCAACCAAGAAAAGTATCATAATTTTCTTAAGACGTCTCCAATTATCGGCACTTAAGTAAAAGTCACTTAAGTAACTTTCGTTTAATATATAATTTATATTTTTTCTTTTATGTGCTCTTATAAACAAGTTTAAATATAAAATGATTTTGGAAGTCATAATAAATAAAAATTTAATCTAAAAAAACTTTATAAATGGTTTTTAAATCATATATAGACATTATAAGAAATTAAAAATTATTGTAATATTATATATATATACATGAATATAATTTTCTATATAATAATATGAAAAAATTGAACATAGTATGAAATTATTTATATTGATATCTATTAAAAATTATTCATTATTATATAATTTAAACATATAAGAAAGAATTAATTAAACATTATTACTCTTTCTATAATTTTGACAATTAGTTACCATAAACTCTTGTTTGTAGTATCATTTAAAATATTTGGCGAGTGATATTAATTGGGTTATAAACTTACCTTTTATTTTTGATCTAATTAAAATAATTGAAAATTAAAAATTATCGACCAATCAAATTATAACAATTTTTTCACGACTTCATCAGTGATTGACACGTAAGCAAAAGTCAATAAAGTGACTTCTCAATTAATATATAGGAAGATTGTTTGATTTTTTCTAACTTTGAATTTTAGGGTTCTATTTTTTAAAAGAAAATAAAAATTTTATAATATTATTTGAGAAATCATTTCGCGTTGACGTTAAATTTCACGATGGTTTAGTACATTGTTATCATTAATGAATTGAGTTTTTTTTTTATATAATTTTCATTATTAAAATTTCCTTTTTCATTTTATTAATAAATTCTTTCTGTAACTAAGTTGTTCTCAAAATGAATTTATATAAAATAGGTAATATCTTTGATATTAAAAATATAATAAGCTTTATTTTTGGAACATGAAATTTTTTTAAAGAGAATTTCCTATTATATAAATTCCAATTTTATAAAAAAAATCATATTTTCAAAACTCCAATTTAGTTAGAATATTAAAGATTGTATAAAATTATTTGAGAAATCAATTTCCTACATGTCTTGCTAATGCTATAACTCTCACAATAGTTTATTGCATTGATACCATTCTATATAGTATTCTTTGAGCATTCACTCATATATACTTACGTTGACTTTCACGATCGTTTATTAAATTGATACTCTTAATGAATTGAATTTATTATTCTAATTACCATTATTAATATTTAATATTGTTTATATAATATTTTTTCTAACCACACTGTTATCAAAAAGGAATATCATATAAAAACTATATATTAATACATTTTTATTAATAAATTATTTTTGTAAACACAAAAAAAAATTATATAAAAAGGTACTATATTTAATATTAAAATATAATAATTTATATATTTGAAACATGTAATTTAATAAAAATGAATTTTACTTTTATATAAATTCCAGTTTTATAAACTTTTGCTTCAAATTTTTAAAAATCCACTTTTGTTAAAATAATTTTCTTAGGATTTTTAAAATCAAATATCTCTTTATCAATAGAAAAAGGAAACTACATGATTATACTTTTTTGATAATTATACAGTTTTCCTATTTCTACAAAATCTCCTCACAAATTAATGATTTTTTTTTGCATTATAAATTCCTAATCCTAATACAAATGGAATGCCCCAAATGTATATAAATAAACAACTAATCATCTAAATCTTAACTATTAAAGTATTGACACAAATATAAACTATCAGACTATCATCCATAGTCCACAGAAAATTTTCCTTAGTCTTAAAAATCATGTATTTTCTTTTATACTTTTTTGATAATTATACAGTTTTCCTATTTCTACAAAATCTCCTCACAAATTAATGTTTTTTTGTTGCATTATAAATTCCTAATCCTAATACAAATGGAATGCCCCAAATGTATATAAATAAACAACTAATCATCTAAATCTTAACAATTAAAGTATTGACACAAATATAAACTATCAGACTATCATCCATAGTCCACAGAAAATTTTCCTTAGTCTTAAAAATCATGTATTTTCTTTGTGAGAAAACAATTCAATTGGTTTCTATCAAAAAAATTCATTCCTATTTGGTATATGAAAGATCAAAGTGAGCATCATGAAGCTCTCGAGAAAATATTTCAGAAGAACTATTTCTATTGAGATCGCTTTGACAAACGATAAGTAATTTTAAAAATTTATATTTTTGACTTCGGCTAACTATACTGTTATAAAAATAAAAATATTATTC
Organism: Moricandia moricandioides; assembly: GCA_905132885.1. NCBI lineage: Eukaryota > Viridiplantae > Streptophyta > Magnoliopsida > Brassicales > Brassicaceae > Moricandia > Moricandia moricandioides. The sequence goes on along the minus strand of CAJHQQ010000834.1, from coordinate 44,030 downwards.
TTCAACTTTGTATAACTTCTAATTTTTATTCTCATTATTTCATAGGAAAGCCGTATTCATGCAAAAATTGAAGGTGATAACTCGGTTAAGAAGTTCGAAAATAAATTGGTAGAAGATGAATCGAAAATTATTAACACATTTATGATCAGTTCTTACAATGATGATTTTAGAATTTAGAAATAAATATCATGGCCAAATGAATATTTTGCCACAAATAAATTATAACACTGCAACTAAACAACATATAAATAAAATTGTAATTAAAATAACATAAATACATAAACAAATAAAACTAAAAGTTATAAAATATTATACAGAGTATTGTACTTGGTTTCTTAAAAGTGCCGATGATCTAGTCGTTAATATAATTTTTTATATTTTTAATAAAATAATAAATTAATGTTATAACTTATTTGGCAATTAATTTTCTGTAGAAAAAAATCCATACTGGCTCTAATTTCTAACAAAGTTGGTAGTGTCTCAGTTTTCTAAAGCTTTTTTTTTTTTACTGAAATGGAAGATATTTTGTGGGCAGAGACTTTTTTAAAACATTTATGTATATTACCCCCTCATTCATTGGAATAACTATGTAAATAGTTGATTATGTTCACAAACGACCTAATAATTATGCTAACAATCTCTTAATTTTATCTAAAGCTCTTTCAAACTTCTCTTTCGACTTGAATACAATAATCTTCAAGTTTGTGAAATGTGATAATGCATTACAAGTTATTGAACGTCTGACAGTTGGTCAAAGCCTAGAATACTGGATAACATATTTAATTATTGTAGGACCTATGTAATGATTTGTCCACCTACAATTCTAAGTGAAATTTAGTATAAAATAATGTAAAATCATATAATAAAGTTGTTACGGTTAATTGTAAAATAGAAAGGATCGGACCAAGTTCGTGTTATGTGGAGCAATAGCAAAATATCCACAAAATTTTCTTCTACTCGTTATTTGTTGTGATTCGAACCGATAAATCTCGTTTTGATTCGAACCGAGAAATCCAGATATCTATAACTTTATGAAGTAAAATAGATCCTAATATAAAATATTCATAAAAAATAAATCAAATCACAAATACTAATATTTTAAAAAACAGATATCTGATTCATTGTGTTATAGGCATATATTTAAAGAATTATATATATAAGTTATATAAATATTATATTGTATATAAGTTTTACAGTATTTATTTACTAAATTTATTAAATTATTTATTTTGTAAGAAGTTAATATATTTTTATTTTTAGTAAAAATATTATTATTTACATTATCTTGGATTTTTAATTATTTGTTTACTAAATTTTTTTTTATTTTATGATCGAATTGAATATCCGATTAAATTCTAAAAATTTTGGGTTTCAATATCCGATTAAATTCTAAAAATTTTGGGTTTCCGAGATACCTAATATCCGAATAAGTACAAATCAAATAGGATTAGATAGTTGATTATTTAGAACTAAACATATCCGATTATGAAAACCTACAAAAACTCATATCCTATTCGTGCCTATTGTTATTGTTTGTTTCTTTTAGACCAAATTCAGTTAACCATTTGGTGGATAATAGATAAGCTATCAAACCACGTCAACATTTTAGTCCATGCACAGTAATAGTTCAGAGTATTTACATATGTTATGCTTTTTCACTTATTTTATTTGTATTAATTTATTTAAATATATTCTTTTGTTATGTCGTGCAACAATCTATATTGACCATTTGGCCCACCATCTTAAAAACAATAATCTTCTTCAGTTTTGTTCTGCGTTCGCCGACGGTCAAAAACACGTGCGGAATAGATTTTGCATACGCTTTATAATGCTTATATGATGTTAATTTCTTTTTTAAGAAAATGATGATTTGTTTTGTAAATTTTTTTTTCTCTCTTGTAAATTCATAGTAACATTCACTCCTCATAAAAATGATTTATTAAATGCACCATTCAACTCAAAAATCTACAGTACTCTATAGGTAATTCGTAAATTATATAATTTTAACATTAAGATTTTAGTTTTAATGATTAAAAACTGTACAGAAATAACTTCGTTCAAGGTTTGCATAAAGATTTTACTTATAGTGAATAAATATTATAAATAAATAATGCGATTTTTTGGTCAAAAAATAACTAATGCGATTATTAAATATTTTGGAAAGAAAATATCACTGCCGCCTCCATTACTCAGTCATACGCAAGCAAACCCAAAAGTTATGACAGACCGTTCTGGTGGCTTCAACTACCAAAACAATTATGTGGCTTACTTATTTTCTTAATCCTTTGCAAAATATTGTTCTCAAACTCTACGTAGACTATTAAATTATACTAGAACGAAAGAGAAATATATTTATTAATTCAAAGAAGCATGTCGACGAAAAAAAATTCAAAGAAGCATGCGTTTTTCAGTAAAACAACAAAAACAATATTCAATTTAAATATTTCCATATTTTTATCCTCGGATAATAATAATAATACCTTAGAATTGTAAATAAAATAGTCCTTAGCTTCCAAATATCAGAAATTAAATAATCGCAACGATACCACAAGTTTCTAGAAGTTGCCAGCCAATCGAAGAGAAGTCAAGATTTTCATTAGAACACCTGACCATCTTTTTCAGTTGGGTATATTTTTAAATCAAATCACTTTAAATATCATTATTAGTAGATTTAGGTCGCTCCTGATTACAAAACATGTACTATACATTTCGTTCTCTCCTAAATGCTCATACTTAATAGTCGGCTCGTAATTCGTAAGCCTGTTCCAAATCTAAACTAAAATTTAAGTGCATTCTAAAAAACTAATGTGTATCACTCATTATTATAATTTATAAACAATACTACAAGTTAAGAGTTTATCTCACTACTTGAGGATAAATACTCTGCAGTAACGAGAAAGATTGAAAGGTCAAGTGTCACAAAAATAAGTACGAGTTGTTTTTGATGTTTTCTCAATATATCAGATATTAGACTGTCACAAATAAAAATATTGGCGGATTGACAAAAAAAAAACAATAAAATAGGAAACAAATATTGGGGGCTAAATTTAGAAACATGGAAAAAGCTTAAGGACCCTATAAACACAAAATTCTACAGAAAAACAATCTTCACCAGGCCCCACTGTTTTCAGAAGAACCCAAAAGCTCCTCAAGATACTGTTCTCCCAAATCCTCAAACACAACCACATTATCTAACTTCACGGAGCTGTGATCAAAGTCAGTGTCTTTCGTCTTCCTATTGGTCATTCTCCTTCTCATCGAGTGCTTCCTCTTCAACGCCACAACCGGAGAACACCCTTCTTCATAGCCATACATGATCTCCGAAAGCGACTCTTTTACTCTCTCCGCCGGAAAATTTAAAATCGCCGACGAGCCTCTCATGGAAAAAGCCGCTTGATCATAGGCAAGAGCCGCTTCTTCGGCGCTTTCAAACGTTCCAAGCCAAACCCTTATACCGTTTCGGGTCGAGTCTCTTATCTCCGCCGCGAATTTCCCCCATGGCCGTCGTCTTACGCCTCTGTAAGACTTCTCTGGCTTTCTTGACGTTCCGGTCTCTTCCTCTGTTTTGACCGGAACGTTTTGTTGCGCCGACTGCTCGATTAGTCCGTAGAGAAGCATTTCTTCCGAGTCGTTCTCGTTGAAGGGGAGAGAGTAGTTGTTGGAAGATGAGGAGGAGAAAGATTCCGGCGAGAAGGCGGAGAACGGTGACTGAACAAAATATGGATCCATACAGAGAACGAGAGTGGAATATTCGAGGGGATGCTCTGTTTTTTCTCTTCACACTACTCTGTTTTCAGTTAGGATGGTTAGTGGCTTGACGATGTCTATATATAGGCAGAGAAAAGTGTGCGAGTGTGTGAAATGTCCGAAATATACATGATTTGTTACTGTCTTCAGTAAAGCGTTATTTCGTGTAATAAAGGATAACATGAGAATTAAGGATATCTTTTGTTACATTCAAATGAAAAACTATGCTGCTTCGTCGAAGGTTCGACCAAAGACATTTTGCATCTATCTTCTTCTCCTGTGTTGGTTAATGTGTCTTATCTCAGAAACATCCGGTAAGACTAAGACGAAACTGAAAAGATTAGTATGACCTTTGCGCAATGATGACACATAATTTAAATCAAGAATTGATCATATTGAAGGGTGAATTGCTAAAACCAACCCAAATATTCAAGTTAAACCTATAAGTGTACCCTATTTTCGGTCAAATGCAAAACCAACCTACATGAGTGATAAAAATATTATTTAACCCTTATGACAAAAAAAAAACAGAAGTGTATTTTACGTTTCTATTCTTTGTTAGTCTACACGTAACATAAAGAAGTCTACATAGTTGTAGACCTCGTACGAAGTCTATTCATTCTGTAGATTTGTTATGTAGTTTATACTATAATTTTATCTAATAATTTAATTTTAAAAATATATAAAAATAATTGTTCTAATATTTTTAACTAATCATTAATATAATGGATAATGTGAAGTAAAAAATTCTATATAATTAAACATTTTTAAGGAACATATACTAATTTGGTAACCATGTCTTAAACAATGTTCATTGGTTAGAAACAATAGGTTGTAACATGTTATGTCTTCTAGTTCATAGGGTTAGATTCTAGATTTTGATTTTTTGGTTTTATTGACTTAAATCGGCTTATTAATCTTAGTGGTTTACATTTTGTATAATTTTGATATTTGAAACAGTAATTTAAACTGTTTGGTGATCAAGCAAAACATTTAGGGTTTGAGATTTGTGGTTTAGGGGTTCATAGACATATCATAAAGTCTACATATGTGTAGATTTTTTTTAGTCTATTCGTATTGGTGTTTAGAAAAAAATCCTAAAATTTAAATATTTATAAAAAATGTTAAATCATATATTATGACTATAAAATTAAAAATAAAAATAATTAAACATATTTAGTAAATCATATATTAAATTTTGCAAAAAAATAAAGGGAAAAAGATAAAAATTGTTGTAGACTTTCTAAGAAGTCTACACACAATTTAACCTAACCGGATTTAACCAATATAATTTTAACCTAATTGAATTAAACCAAACCTTCTCTAACCTAACCAGAAAAGTTACCAAGTATATAAATACGAAATCTCAAGCTTTTCAGGTAAAAAAACCCTAATCTTCGCCTTATCTCTCTCGAGGCGATTTCCGGTAAACTCGATCCACACAGTTTCCCATCCACTCTGTCTCTGGTCGCTCCGTCTCTCTGGTAAGTTAAATATCTCGGCTTTACCTCTCCGTCGATAAAAAGTGACCACCTTTACCTTTTTCTCTTTTCAAAAATGAGCCGGCGACTTCTAAGGAACAACGCTTCTCGTTCAAATCTCTACTTCTGGTCAGTATCATGGTTTCTACTTCATCTCTCTGTTATCTCTCATACCTAGCCGGCAAGGGGTTGTGCTTCATCTTTCCGACGTACTTATCTTTGTCATCTCTATCTCTCGTTTAACTAATAACCTAATAAGCTCATCCTTGTTTACTAACCTTTTAGTTTCTTTTGATTCAGATCTGAGTCGGCCAGTCTTAGATCCATTTCTCTAACGAGCAGTGCATCCTCTCTAATCCATTTCTCTGCTTCCGGTCAGTCTACTTCATTTTGAAGTGTAGACTGAAGTTTTGAATTTGTAGACTGATGTTTTGAATTTGTAAACTTCTCATGTAGACTAGTGTTTTGAATTTGTTGACTTCTCATGTAGACTGATACTTTGAATTTATAGAATTCTCATGCAGACTGATGTTTTGAATTTGTAAACTTCTCGTGTACACTATGTTTGAATTTATAGGCTTCTCGTGTAGACTTCATTTTAAACTGTAGACTTCTCGTGTAGACTTCACTTGTATAATTCTTTGTTTGCGTCTTTTTGGTGTAGGTTACAAAATGGATAAGCTTGATTTCCTACTGAGGCTGTATACTCTAGGGCAGGAACCTGTCCCGCCTAAAAGCATTGCTTACTACAGTAATGACAACAAGCTCTTCCCTGCTCTTAAAAATGCACTCGACGAAAAGGAATGGGAGGAGCTCAAGAAATGTGAGTACCAGACGGTTGTATCAGGCTTTTGTACCAGACTTATGGTTGTAACAAATTTATGTAATTTACTTGCAGCAGACTTAAGTATTAGTCTTCTTTTACAGAAGACTTTTACAGAAGACTTTTACAGAAGTCTGCTACTCGACTATCTATCAAAATATCATCATTTGTATCAGTATAATACTCTTCTTTCTGAGATTTTAACTCATATTAGACCAAAACTACAACTCCAATACAATCCAGAGACTTACATATTAGTCTTCCTCTATAAGAGACTTAAAAAGAAGTCTACTTTCTGTTCAAGAAGACGAACACGTTGGTCTGCACGACAGAAAGTAACATTAGAACTCAAAGTAATAGAAAAATTAAGACCTACGATTTCAACAAAAGTTCATCAAATAAGACAACATCCAAAGCAATAAGACACCATACAAAGCAACAATACAATTGATAAGTTCAACACATAAGAGATACGACATAAGACAACATCCAAAGCAGTAAGACAACACTGGTTTAACCTGGACAGTTTGGATGTGACCTGATTATTTGCACTGTGACAATTAACGTAGACTTACTAATATGTCTACAATTGTTACCTAGCAATATAGCAAAATCAAAAGTATTACACTTTCATAATTACAACAGTTTTTCTATTCAAAATCACTCAAACCCATTAGGATTAACTATCACACACTTTCAAACGAAAAAATCGTGAAAAAATTTAATGCATAATACACAAATTAAATTTTAATGTATATTTCGAAATAGACTCCATGTTCAGTCTACAATGTGGTAGACTTTCTTTTCAGTTTACATCAATAGAAGGTGAGATAGGTCTACTTTTTGGGTTAGTTTTTGCAATTAACCATTTTACGGATTACTTTTTATAGTTGAAAAAAAGTTGTGATTTTATATAAGTAGACTTCCTTTTCCGTCTACAACTTTAAAAATGTTAGTTTTCATGAACTTTTGTATTGTCGTTTTGGATGTTGTCTTATTTGATGAACTTTTGTTGGAATCGTAGGTCTTAATTTTTCTATTACTTTGAGTTCTAATGTTACTTTCTGTCGTGCAAACCAATGTGTTAGTCTTCTTGAACAGAAAAAATAAACTTCTTTTTAAGTCTCTTATAGAGGAAGACTAATATGTAAATCTCTGGATTGTATTGGAGTTGTACTTTTGGTCGAATATGAGTTAAAATCTCTGAAAGAAGAGTACTATAATGATATAAAGGATGACATTTTGATAGATAGTCGAGTACCAGACTTCTGTAAAAGTCTTCTGTAAAAGAAGACTAATACTTAAGTCTGCTGCAAGCAAATTACATAAGTTTGTTACAACCATATGTCTGATACAAAAGCCTAATACAACCGTCTGTTACTCACAATTCTTGAGCTCCTCCCTAGTACTACAAATTCAAAACATCAGTTTACATGAGAAGTCTATAAATTCAAAATATCAGTCTACAAATTCAAAATATCAGTCTACAAATTCAAAACATCAGTCTAGAAATTCAAAACTTCAGTCTACAAATTCAAAATTTCAGTCTACACTTCAAAATGAAGTAGACTGACCGGAAGCAGAGAAATGGATTAGAGAGGATGCACTGCTCGTTAGAGAAATGGATCTAAGTCTGGTCGACTCAGATCTGAATCAAAAAACTAAAAGGTTAGTAAACAAGGATGAGCTTGTTAGGTTATTAGTTAAACGAGAGATAGAGATGACAGAGAGACGTACGTCGGAAAGATGAAACACAGTCCCTTGCCGGCTAGGACAGAGAGATGACAGAGAGATGAAGTAGAAGCCATGATACTAACCAGAAGCAGAGATTTGGACGAGAAACATCGTTCCTTAGAAGTCGCCGACTCAGATCTGAAAAGAGAAAAAGGTAAAGGTGGTCACTTTTTATAGACAGAGAGGTAAAGCAGAGACATTTAACTTACCAGAGCGATGGAGCGGACAGCGACGGAGCGGATGGGAAACTGTGTGGATCGAGTTCGCCGGAAATCACCTGGAGAGAGATACGGCGAAGATTAGTTTTTTTTTACCCGAAAAGCTTGAGAAATCGTATTTATATATTGGGTAACTTTTCTGGTTAGGTTAAAGAAGGTTTCGTTTAATTCGATTAGATTAAAATTATATTGGTTAAATCCGGTTAGCTTAAATAGTGTGTAGACTTTTTAGAAAGTCTACAATCGATTTTTATCTTTTTCCTTTTTTTTACAAAATTTAATATATGATTTACTAAATATGTTTAATTATTTTTATTTTTTATTTTATAGTGATAATATATGATTTATTTATTTTTATAAATATTTAAAATTAATTTAAAATTTAGAATTTTTTTCTAAACACCAATACGAATAAACTGAAAAAAAGTCTACATATATGTAAACTTTATAATATGTTTACGAACCCCTAAACCACAAATCTCAAACCCTAAATGTTTTGGTTTGATCATCAAATTATATTGGTTAAATCTGGTTAGGTTAAATTGTGTGTAAACTTCTTAGAAAGTCTACAACGCTTTTTATCTTTTTCCCTTTATTTTTTTTTTTACAAAATTTATTATATGATTTACTACATATGTCTAATTATTTTTTATTTTTAATTTTACATTCATAATATATGATTTTTATATAAATATTTAAATTTAATTTAGTATATGTTCCTTAAAAATATTTAATTATATGAAATTTTAATTTTTTACTTCATATTATACATTATATTAATGATTAGTTAAAAATATTACAACAATTATATTTATACATTTTTAAAATTAAATTATTAGATAAAATTATGGTATAGACTACATAACAAGTCTACCGAATGAATAAACTTCGTACGAGGTCTACATCGATGTAGACTTCTTTCTGTTACGTGTAGACTAACAAAGGATAGAAACGTAAAATACACTTCTGTTTTTTTTGTTTGGTCATAACGGTTAAATAGTACTTTTATCACTCATGTAGATTGATTTTGCATTTGATTGAAAATGGAGTACACTTATAGGTTTAATTTGAAAATTTAGGTTGTTTTTAGCAATTCTCCCTTCATTTAATAATTTTAGTAGCATAAAATGGTAAATAAAGTTGTAAGTCTAAAAGATATTATTTTTTTTATTTATATTTTAATAGTATAGATGATCATATAAAGTATAGTACAATATCATATTTTAAACTAGTAATATATTCATAAAATAATTTATTATAAATATATTTATTTACTTGTTTTGGTATTTCTCACATATTTATCATATCAATTTTATTTATTGAATTTTCACTTTTAAACATTTTGAAATTTCCTAAATTTTCACTATTATTTTAAAAAACTATAGATAATATTATTTAGTTTTTTTTGTTATATAAATAAACATCAAAATGCAGAAAAATAATATTCTCAAAAATTATTATATATAAAAAGGTATAGTAAGTACATTTTTAAGAAATGACTGTAAATAGTTTTTAGAATAAGAAATATAGTAGATAAAAGGAAATGATAGAAAAGAGAAACTGTAGACAATTTTTTAAGTTAATTGTTTGATTATAATTAATTAACAATAAAATGCTAAAACTAAGGAGTGTCATGACATTGTCGATAAATTGGAAAGCAGTGACATGGTCCTTGTTAGGATCCTACGTTAATAGTATATATGCTACATAAAAAATATACTCATAAATATATTCAATCTTTGAATGGTAAAGCTGATGATAAAACAGTAACAATATGTTATAGAGGCAGTATGTACAAAAGCAGTATACTCTTCTAAATGTATTTAATAAAATGAATTATATAAAATAGTCCTATAAAATTAGTATATGATATATAATTTATTTATTTCTAAACAATATAGAGAGATTATATTTATAATATATATGTATATTAGTTTTATGTTTAATTGACCTCAATGAATCATATTTAATTATAATAAAAATACAAAATATTATTCTTTCAGAAAATATAAAATAATTTTAAATTTTATTTTTAAAAATATTTATTTAATTTTTTGATAAAATATAATTTTATGATAGTAGTAAATAAAATAAATAACTATATTAAATATTTTAATTTTTTTTATATATTTTAAGTACAAATATTCTAACAAAAATTTCATATGTAAACATTGGGAAAATAGTATTTGAAGAACATTTACATCACTTAAATACTATTATAATTTTTTTTTAATAATTTTTGATTGGATAATAAGAAACATAATATTTACTCTAATTCTCTGTCAATCAAAACCTAAGATATTCCAAAAGAGCTTTAACCAATTATATTTTTATTCAATATTTGCTTGTAAACTAGCTTGATCTCCTCTGTAATCTAGCCACTATTTCGTCGGCAAAGGCAGCGGTGTTACTGTTCCGATCCCCAATCTTGGGCTGATATAATTCATAATTTTATGGACCAAAATGAAACGGATAAAATATCATTTTTATAATACAACCGCTGCTCCCTTAAATCAATGTTCGAATGTGGGTTGAGCAGTGTCTTGTGCGGTTCCACTGCATTTGGTTGATATATGTGGTTGTTGTTGTCATAGTTATATTTATATTTAAATATAATCTTTCTAATGAAAGTGGAAAAGTCTTTTGGTCTTCGGATGTAAATTAATAAGCATTTTAGGTTAAGTGTATCATTTTGTCAAATATATTATCACGTGATTCATCGAAATTTTTACACTTTTGCATCCATATTGAGTAAACGTAATGAGTAAGTCTGCTTCACTCTATGTATCTTATCTAGTAACCAAGCATTATAAATCTATCAGTTACACGTTCAAATTCCTGTTACGAATGGATCTTAGATATTTAGATATATAAAAGTACTTATATTTTTTTTCGTTTCGGTTTCAGATATATTCCAAATGGATATGAATAATTTTGAGTCACAAAACTTAATACTTTTAAAGAACCTATATTTTTGGGTTATGTGATAGGTTCGGCCGGTTCGGATATTTAAGTTTCGAAAAATTTAAAATATACAAACTGAATATGAATAATTATCAAAAAATAAATAAATATTTTTGAAATTTTACATAAAATCCAAAACTGAAATTCTGAACCTAAAACTTAAAAGAATTATATGTAATATAGAAAATATATTTGAAATACCAAAATACCTAATTTATACAAAATATTCATTTAATTTGAGTACTTAATCGGGTGGTCTCAGGTAGGATCCAGTCTGAACCAAGACCCAATAGTTTAAATAAAAAGTACTTAATAAGTTATCAAGTGTTGACCAATTCCAAGCTGAACCTGCAATTTCGGATCAATTCGAATTTAAGTTTTTAGATTTAGGTAAAATGGCCAGAGCTGCTATGAACTAAGTTGATATTGGTTACTTAGATGAAGATGAGACAATATCTTAGGTTTCATTTAGAAAACACGGAGCTAGATTATTTTTGATATTGGTTTTATTAGGGATTATTTGAGCATCTTTTCAAACATCCCTAATTATCAAAAAGTTCCCTAAACATCGATTCAAATTTTGCTTATGTGTCCTCTATAATCAATTTAACTTAAAATTAGTCATGACACACTAACAATTATGGCATGACTTATGTGTAATTGTGACATGGATAAATACATTTAAAGTTGTTTTATATGTTTTTGGTAATTTTTATAATATGGTAATAATGGATACATTATTATTAAAATTAATTTATTCAAATTTATCATTAAATAAATTTATAATAGAAATATAAAATATTTTACAACTTTTGAAATATAATTTAATTTTATTTTTGATAATTATCAAATTCTTATTACCAAGTTCTTCATATTTTATATATATTTTTTAAAATACAATCTTTTAATCCTAATACTATTTATTTTTAATTTTTGATAATCATATAAAATTTATATCATTTTTTTTTAATTTTATACAAGTTGATTTGATATATTTTAACCAAAAATAGATAAAACTATCAAGCACTATAATTTTAAGCATATACATATATATTAGTAAATGCAAATTTTAAATAAAAAAATGTTTATTATCTTAACTTTTATGTTTGGTTAAACTATAAAAAATATTAAAATATTATAAGAAAATTATAAAATCAAAATTTTAAGAAATTTTTATTTTTAAATATAATTTTTATTTTATTATTGGTGTACATGATGCAAGAAAGCACCTAATATAAATATATATTACTAGTGTGAAATTTCGCATTCCACCCATATAAATAACAAGATCGATGTGAAAATGATGAAACCAAAATCTAAGAAAACTGCTGGATCAAACTCAACTAGACAACTTTAATAATTTGGCGTAGGAGATATGATTACATTAATCAAGTCTTTATCCAATAATCTTAGGTGGCTATATTTTATTCATTCTTTTCTCCTTCGCACTTTTTTTTTGGTTTCTCTTTCGCACTTATGGCCCAAAAGCAAGGTAAAAGAAAATGGTTGCTTGGAAGGAGTCAAGATACATGCCCCCTTGAACCCCAAACAACAAATAGCTTCGAGTCATCTCATGTTTAAAAGATTATTTAGCTTTATTAGCTTTCAACGTATTTCTCAAAAGTAAAAAAGATACTTCAAGTTTTTGTTTTTGTTTTCCTACCTAATTATCATAGTTTAAGACGTCGTTAATTTTTTTTTTATTTTATAAACCATGATCCGGTTAGTCCCATAAAGAACACATGTAGTAGTTCTATAGAGTGGACTGTGTTAGGGAAAAGGAATCCGAGAAGAGATTATTCCACCAAGCGGGACGCTGGCCTTCTTACTCTTGGCGAAGAAATTCCTTCTCAGGTTATGGCTCTGTTTTTGCCCCATGACACAATGAAAGATTAGTGTTAAAAGGGATTCTTCCATATTTCTAAATATAGAAGATCTAAACCTAGCAACCACCTGCAACCAAACTATAAAAGAAAGCTTATACCTTAGAATAAGGGATCGACTTTTAGAAGCTAAGAAAATAGAGCTAGGCGGCTAAAACTAGGGTTCATATACCAAACGTTGTATTTCATGCTCAATACATCAATAAAATATCTCCTTCGTTTTAATTCTCTCTAGTATCTCATGTACTTTCTGTTACGTAGCACATATAGAAGATCCCATCTAAAAATACCCTAGCAGTCTGGCGATAGAAGGAAGGGGGGGGGGGGGGTAATCTAAGTTACGTGAAGATGACAACAAGAAAACATGAAGATCAGCCTCCGGTTACCCCAGTAGAACTCAAGCTTCAAGGTCTATCAATGACCTACAGAGCCAAGTCATTGAGCTACATAAAGATCGAGACACCGATGCAAAAAATATAGAACTTCTCTCAGAGGTTCAGACCTTGAGAGATACACTTGACGAAGATTCCAAAAAACTGGAGGAAAGCGCGAAGAAAATCTCTCAGCTCGAAGTTGAGAACCTTGTTCTCCGGGAAGATAACCAAGCTCTCCACATGACGGGTAACAAGTGATGCAATTCCAAACCCAAGTGTGAACAATGAAACCCTTGGAAACTCATGTGGAAGAAGGAAACGGTGCTCGATCGATTCTCCCACGGAATGGAGAAACCACTGTTGGAGTCAATATCGAAGGAAGATATTAACCCAACCTCGAATAGGATGATGATTCTGGAATGGAAGCCGATGAATAAGCCTCATAAAGAGCGGCAACAATGAATTCAGCTATAACTTCTTACCTCGAGCAAGTTTTCTCCAAAAAAATTGAAGCCACCTAGTCTATGATAGAAAAGATTTTGGGAGTAGAACCTCCAATCCAGAGAAGCGACCCTAACTCATGCGGACACTCCCTTTACATGCGAAATCGCCAATGTAAAGATGCCGAGGAAGTTCTCCTTCCCGAACCGGTGGCCTCAGAAGATGAAATCCCCGGAAGCTTTTTGAAATCCCAACTGGTGGTGAGATTTCCATAATGACCACAATCATAAAACGGAAGACTGCGTCGCACTAAAAATGGAAGTCAACGAGCTGCTGAAGAAAGGACACCTGTGGGAATTCCTTTCTGACAAAGCTAAAAGCCTCCTAGATAAGGAAATTAACGACTGACCTACAAAAACTGCTCCTGTCTCACCTCCTCGACTCAACAAAGTAATAAACATAATATCTGGTGGTTCAGAAGTAAGCGGTGTCACGCATGCGGCCGCAAAGAAGAGCACCAAAAATGCCAGGAATAGCCAGGAAGCTGGCAGACCCAAGGGCCAACTTTTAGGAACCGACAAAATCAGTTTCACGACCAAAGAGCAGGAGAAGGTTCTGGCTCCCCACCATGACGCCCATGTTATATCGCTCACTGTAGCAAACTTCCTACTAAAAAGAATATTGGTAGATAGCGGAAGCTCCACTAACAACATCTTTTTGGCTGCCTATAATGACTTAGGGCTGGAAGAAGATGCTCTAACCTGGAAGGTTACTCTACTAATAGGGTTCAGTGGAGGAGTCAAACAAACCACTAGAGAAGTCACACTCCCCGTATACACATGAGGAATCAACATGTCCACCAAGTTCCTGGTAGTCAACTGCGACTCCTCTTACAACATGACACCCCTGGATCCACGACATGGGAGCCGTCCCTTCAACTCTCCACCAGACAGTGAAATTTTCTACGCCCTAGGGCATTAAGGAAATAAAAAGAGATCAGGAGAACGCCCAATACTGCTACCAAACGATGCTTAAAGGGAAGACCAAAGCCTTACAACAATTACAGAGAATGCCTCCGGCGGATCCTTTAAATCAGTCTGAAGGTAGATTAATCGTCATGATACCCCAACTTGACGATGACCCAATCTGTTATCCTTCAATGTTTTACAAGCGCCTAACGGTGCCGGGATAGAAACGAGAGAGCTTCTCCAGCTCGAGCCAAAGTGATCATGTCAGGATTCACAAGGGAACACTGAGATCCGATCCAAAGATTATAGCCTCCAGATGCATGATTGATTCCCTATCATGGCTTACAGTGCGGAACAAAGCGAGATCCAAGAGGAGCATAGTCATTAACCACCTTCAACCTCCCGAGGAACCTGCCGGCACGACGTTTAGAGCAAGAAATGGCGAGGGGCAGGCGTGAATAGGCGTCAGTAGTTCCTGTATTGACGCCGTGATATGACGATGGTGATTAGTCGTCGTAGTGGCCTTTCTCAAATCTTGACATACGATCGAAAGACCGGATACCCAGGAGAAAGTTCCCTCCATGACCTCTAAAGGTATCTCCATCAAATGATCTTATCACCTAGGTATCCTTTCTTCCTAGAAACGAAATCTTTTCCTTCCAGCTTTCGTCCGCAATCAATTACACCGGGGAAAATCCAAAAAAAATCTCAGGAGGCTTCACGCTCAGGGAACTACGACCCACACAAAGGGAATAAGGCTCCACTTGGTCTTTCAGAAAATGAAGCCTCGAGATGGTGGACGAGCCTCTGAAGGCGCCGGGGCAGAAATAATTTCTCTCAGCAAGAAACGATTATTTCCAGTTCGGGAACACATGTCTCAAGCAAGACAACTAATATCAAAGCCAATAGGTCCTCAGGGATCAGGGACACGTCCTCGATAAAAAACGATACATCAAATCTCTCAAAAAAACTGAAAGGTACAACGACACCCCTCCCCCACGACCTACAAAAGGGACCAAGGCTCCCCTTGGTCGTCCAGAAAATGGAGCCTCGAGATGGTGGACGAGCCTCTGAAGGCGCCGGGGCAGAAATAATTTCTCTCAGAAAGAAACGACTATTTCCAGTTTGGGAACACATGTCTTAAGTGAGAGAGCTAATATCCAAGCCAGGAGTTCCTCAGGGATCTGGGCCACGTCCTCGATATACAATGAAACATCAACTCTCTCGAAAAAAACCGAAATGTACAACGACATCCCCCCTGTGGGAAAATAAGAAATCAGAAACTATGGTTGAAAAACCACATAGGAAAAAGAGAGAGGCTGAAAGGGCAGAAAATCAGCCCTACCGGCAAAAAGCCAAGAGGAACCATGAGAGAAAAATGAGAACCAAGGCCTCTCGGCTAGGGAACCGGGTCCTACGAAGAATGTTCAAAACATTTGCAGCAAACAAGAAAAGAAATTCCTGGAATTATGGAGAGAACCGTACAAGCTAGCTGAGGAACAAGGGGCATAGGCTTACGACCTGCAAAATGGCGAAGGCTAGTCCAGGTCAATGGACCAGAATGCCTTGCACCCCAAAAAGCTATAACTATTGCGATCCCATGATCACACTTTTTCTCAAACTTTTACTGATATTTAAGCATTTTGGTTTTTTACTCCTAGTTATGCTCAAAGTCTCCAGACAAGTTTTATCTAATGAAATATGAGTTTTTATCGAAAGGAGTTGCAGGAACACCACTCTATTTAAAGGGGCAAATAAGCTGGATTAAGTCTCAATTTGACTTTCGATCCCGGCAAACCCTTTACCCAAGTAGTACGTCCGCAACAACAATGAAATGGTATACGACTTAAAAAGAAGTAGGCCCGCGCAAGCCTGAGTATGTCGTCGAAAATATCTGGTCCATGCAGAAAGGCCACGAGCCAAATATATGCAGGAATCCTAAGTACGAAATATGCGAATCCCTGTATTAAAACGCTATGTGCTAGAAAGAATGTAGGAGACATAAAGTACACTTACAAATTACTATAACCCCCAAGGTATATATATTAAGCAAAATAAAAAATGTGCAAACCACCTAAAAAATTCATGTTCATCCAGACGTGGAAAGCAGTAAGATTGGCGCTTGGGTCACTAACCCAAGTAGTTTCACACCAGCAACGATCGGTAAGACTGGCAATTACCTAACCATTGTCAGGGTCGAAGTCACACTGTTGAGGAAAAATACTCCGGTATGAAATTTCTCCAGGCCTCGGGCAGGACATCGACCTCCAGGTTCCTGCTAGGAGAAGCTCTAACTCAAATCTCTGCTTCCGACCTGCCTCCGGGTAAATTGGAAGTTTGCTACTTAAAGGGATCCTTCCATATTTTCAAATATAGAAGGGTTTAACCTAACCACCGACGTCTACTCGAATATATAAGGGGAGCTCAAACCCTAAAACAACGGATCAACATTCTGAGACTAAGAGATTAGAGCTAGGCGGCTAGAACTAGGGTTTATACACCAAACGTTGTAGTTCCTTATCATTCAATCAATAAAATATCTCTTTCAGTCTCTATTCTCGTTTACCTATTGCTTATCCATTATTCCATAGTATTATCAAAGATCCTACAAAAAATACACTAACAATTTGGCGCTAGAAGGAGGAGAGTAATCTTAACTACGTGACGATGGCAATGGATGAGCATGACGAACGATCTCCGGCACCCTTAGGGAGATAGAGCTAAAAACTCAAATCAATGCTCTGAAAACTCAAGTAACCGAGTTACACAAAGTTCAAGAAGCGGCAACAGAGAATCCCGAGCTCTCCTTAGAAGTTCAGAACTTGAAGGAGAAGCTAGTTGAGCACTCCAAGCAGCTAAAGCAAAGCGCATAGAAGCTCTCTCAACTCGAAACAGAGAATCTTGTCCTTTGAGATAAAAATCAAACTCTCAATACGACGAGCCACTAGTGACATTGATGCCAAACTCAGGTTCGGCCAATGCAGCCTCTAGAGACGCCTGTTGCCGAAGGCGGCGACAATCAACAGACTCCACCACTGAATGGAGATATCGTGACATGGGATGATTTCACAAGGAGAACCCAAGTACACACCATGGAATAAAGAAAATATGAGGACGAGGAGACACCATCAAGAGTAATGAAAACAAGGTCCACTGTAACCGCCTACCTCGAGAGGGAGTTCTTCAAACGATTCGACGCCTTCCAATCCATGGTAGAGAGGCTCCCAATAGTAGTTTCTCTGATCCGGAGTATCCCAACTCTTATGCCGACACCCCCTTTGCGGATGAGATCGCGTTAATAGAGATGCCGAGAAAGTTCTTCTTTCCCAACGTAAATATGTATGATGGCACTAACGATCAGGATAACTACTTCGCCCAATATAAGCAACATATGCTCACTGTATCAATCCAAAAGGAGCTGAGAAAAGCGACCATGTGCAAGGGGTTCTGTTCAACCCTGACAGGGCCGCCCTAAAATGGTATATCAACCTGCTCAATGGGTCCATACGCTCCTTTGCGACTTACCAATAAGTTCATAGAGCAGTTTGCGAGTAGCATGAGTCTCGAGAAGACATCAGACGGCTTCTATGAGGTCCTCCAGCACTAAGCCGAGCCTTTGCGTTACTATATAGCACGCTTTAACCAAGAGAAGGTGGTTATCCCAGGATGCAATGTCTCGACTGCAATCTAGGCCTTCAGGAGAGGCCTACTCCCTAACAGTGACCTCTACAAGGAGTTAAGCAAATATCAATGTAAGACTATAAAGATGTATTGTCCCGAGCCTGGACGCAGGTGAAGTGTGAGGAAGACGTTGCGAGTCGATCTAAGGTCCAATAAAAACATGATCAGAAGATGACCAAAAACATGATAAAAATGACAAAGACGAGAAATCCCATCAAAAGTCGGGGAAAAAGACATGAAATAGAAACCTGGACATGTACCATAACCGGCCCTTGCAGAAAGCCGAAGGGATGAAAGTGTCCAGATGACCGGATATTTACAACCTTTCCATCTCTAAATCAGAACTGGTCAACGTTCTGAGGCAGATGAGTCAACATGTCAAGTGGTCTCAGAAAATGAGAAAACGAGTCTCCTTTCGGAACCCGAACTGATGGTGAGACTTCCACAATAACCACAATCATAAAATGGACGATTGCGTTGTGGTGAAGATGGAGGTCAATGAACTGCTATAGAAAGGACACCTTTGGGAGTTCCTCTCTGATAAGCTAAGATCCTTCTCGACAAAGAAGTGACTAATCAGCCCACTGGAGCTGTCCCTGACTCACCACCTCAACATGATAGAGTCATCCACGTTATATCTGGTGGCTTGGAAGTAAGCAGTGTGATCCACGCGACCGCAAAGAAGAGCACCAGAAACACCAAGAACGGTAAAGAAACCGGAAGACCTAAGTGCCTGCTCTTAGAAACGAATGAAATCATTTTCACGGTGAAGGAACATGAGAAGGTCTTATCCCCCAACCATGACGCCTTGAACATATCGCTCAACGTAGCGAACTGCCTGGTAAAAAGAATCCTAGTGGATAACGGGAGCTCTAACAACATCATCTTCCAAGATGCCTTTCAGGATCTGGGGCTGTAAGAAAACATACTGACACGTCACCCTGCTCATAGGATTCAGCGGAGAAATCAAGCAAACCGCTGGAGAAGTCATCTTCCCGGTGTGTGCTGGAGGAATCAATATGTCAACCAAGTTCCTGTTCGTTGATTGTAAGTCACCTTACAACATGATAATCAAACGACCTTGGATCCACGACATGGGGGCTGTCTCCTCCACGTTCCATCAGATGATCAAGTTCTACCCCCTGGGGCATAAAAGAGATCAGAAGAGATTAGGAAAGCTCCCGATCCTGCTACAAGACCACCCTGAAGGGAAAAACGAAGGTCTTATAGCAATTTAAGAGCAAGCCTCCGTTATTGCATACAAAAGAGCCAGAGGTCGAAGAAATGAAAGAGTGCCACTAGTTGAAGGAGATTCGACCTGGAACCTCAAGATAGGCTCCAAGCTCGCCACAAGGTTGAGACAGAGGCTGATAGACTTCCTCGGGTCCAATTCCGACTGTTGTGCCTGGTCCCATGTGGATATGCCGGGAATTGATTCAGAGATCATCGTACATAAACTACAAGTCAATCCCCAGACACCAGCCTATTAGGCAAAAGAGAAGGAAGTTTGCCCCAGATAGGGACGCAATCATAAACGAAGAAGTCAAGAATCCTGTGGATGTCGGATTCATCAGGGAAGTGCAATATACCGAATGGCTAGCCAACGTGGTAGTGGTCAAGAAAAAAAAAGGGAAGTGGCGAGTCTATGTAGACTTCATAGATCTCAACAAGTCCTACCCTAAGGATCCTTTAACCTACCCCATATCGAAAAACTCGTCGATGCAACGGCTGGACATCAACTAATGAGTTTCATGGACGCGTTCTCCGGCTATAACCAAATACTTATGAACACGTAAGACCTAGAGAAGACATACTTCATGACGTCCAGTGGTATCTACTGCTACAAGGTCATGCCGTTCGGCCTCAAGAACGTCAGATCTACCTACCAGAGGCTGGTGAATATGATGTTTACCGATAAGATCGGGCATACTATGGAATTTTATATAGATGACATGCTATTCAAATCCTTGGAATCGGAAGACAATATATCACATTTGCAGTAGGCCTTTTCGAACCTTAGGAAATATAACATGAAGCTTAATCCCGAAAATTGCTCATTTGGAGTCATCTGTGAGAAATTCCTGGGATACATCGTAACTCACCGGGGCATCGAAACCAAACCGGAGCAGATAAGGGCCACCCACGCGATTCCTTCACCCAAGAACATGAAAGAAGTCCATAAGCTAACCGAGAGAATGGCTGCCTTAAGTAGATTCATCTCCAGGCTATACGACAAGTCTCATGCCTTCTTTGAGGTTCTCAAGAAGCTGAAAGACTTCCAATGGATTTTCAAATTCGAATCCACTCTCATAGAGCTCAAAGCCTACCTCACTACGCCTCCTCTCCTGTCAAAACCATTGGACAGAGAAATTTTGCTGCTATACCTAGCGGTATCAGAGCATGCAGTGAGTATCGTCCTGATACGAGAGGAAGGAAAAAATCTTCCAATTTATTACGTTAGTAAGTCTCTCCTAGACACGCAGAAAATCGCTACAGCCACCTGGAGAAATTAGCGCTGGCCTTAGTAGTAGCAACTCAGAAGGTACGTCCTTACTTTCAGGCTCACCCAATCATCACCTTGACCTCACATCCTATAAAAACCATGCTCCATAAGCCCGAAATATCAGGACGCCTAGCCAAATGGGCGGTGGAATTGGGAGAGTACGACGTAGTGTTCAGACCCGCTACCGCTATCAAATCACAAATCTTAGCAGATTTTGCGGTAAAATTATCTCCAACCATGCTCCCAGATTTGGAGCACGAAATAAACCTTCGGAATGAAAAGGGAGAAGAGGGAGAATAGACCCTTCACGTCGATAGCTATAAATGTAAGAGGGGCAGGAGTAGGAGTAGGAATAGTACTCACGTCCCCTTTGTGAACTCTAAAGCCATAAGATGCAACTTCAAGGCAACAAACAACGAAAGTGAGTATGAAGACTTGATTGCAGGGCTCACCCTCGTCAAGCAAATGGGGAAAGCAAACATGCATCAGTGACTCTCAGCTAATAATCAATCAAGTTCAGGGAGAATAGCAAGCTAAAAACGCCAGTATGATCAAATACCTGCCGATCGCCATGCGTCTGATCCAGAATTCCAAAGATGCAAGCTCACACGGATCCCTAGAGAACAGAAATCCCAGGCCGACAATCTGGCTAACTTAGTCCACCCTAGAGACTCAAAGGCAGATGAGTATCCTCTTGTTAGTGCTCCAGTGGCTAGTAACGGGGGAAGAAGCGGAGCCTGCAGGAGTCTCGGCTATCGAAGAAGAAGCAACCTGGATGACCCCCTCGTCAAGTACCTAGAAAGTGATATCCTCCCAGAGAACCACAACGAAAGTATGAAAATAAAAAAACAGGCAGCAAGATACTGCATACCCCAAGGGAAACTATTTAGAAAGTCCTTCTCTGGTCCTTACCTACGGTGCATCGCACCAAAGCAGGCTGCCAGGATACTTGAAGAGCTAAATAAAGGGGAATGTGGCTCTCATTCGAATATCCAAAGTCTGGTATTAAGAGCCATAAGAGTCGGGTACTACTAGCCAACGATGGCAGAAGATGTCAATCGACAAGCCAAACATTACGACCAATTCCAAAGACACAACTCCAGTCTCAAAACTCCTTCCTGAAAATCTCAAACCCATAAGTTTCCCTTGGCCATTCAGGAAATGGGGCATGCACATAGTCGGGAAATTTCCGATGGCACCGGGGCAGAAATTCTTCCTCCTAGTCATAACCGACAATTTCTTCTAATGGGTGGAGGCAGTGGCGCTAAGCAGGATAACAAACCTCCAGATCAGGAAATTTTTGTGGACTCACGTGATCACCCGCTTCGGGATCCCGCAAGAGATTGTCACCAACAACGGACCCCATTTCACCAGCCATAAATTCAAAGAATTGTCCAAGAACTGGGCATAAAGCTCATATTTGCCACACCGAGGCACCCTCAGTCCAACAAACATGATGAATCCACCAACAAGACAAGGGTCAACATGATCAAGAAACGCTTAGAGAATGCCCACAGAAGGTGGGAAGAAAAACTTCATGGAGTCCTATGGGCCTACCGGACTACTCCCAAGACGACCACACAGGAAACTACTTATTCGCTGGTCTATGGCACAAAGGCTATAATACCCACTGAGGTGCACGTAAAAACGACCATATCAGAACCCCTCTCTCCGAAAGAGAACGACGATCCAATGGCCCAGAGCCTCGACCTGATCGAACGAGAAGAGAGAGGCGGAAAGGATAAGAAACTGGTCGTACCAGCAAGATATCACCAAAATCTACAATAAAAGAGTCAGAACCACAACTTCCAGCAAGGGGATTCGGTTCTCCAAAAAATCTTCAAAAATAAGAAAGACAAACCAGCGGGAAAGCTCGCCCCCGAATGGGAAGGCCCATATAAGGTAACCGAGGTGCGAAGAGTATGGTGCCCAAAAAAAAGAGAGAGACCAGGAGCACAAGAGTAGCGTTTCATGCGGAAGGAGATTTGGTAGGGTCACACCCGACTTGGCCGCCATAGTCTCTTCAGCAGCTTTGTCTTTTATGATCGCGGACTCATATTCAAATGAGGGAATCAAGAGGCTTTTGAGATGGGACTTTAATGTCTTCACGATCTTGTGTTTCTCCATCTCCGCCGCCGGCTTCCAGCTATCAATCTGTTGATTAAGCCACTCCCTCATTAACTTCCAACGCACCACCACTCAAGTGCCGTTCAGTTCTATGGTCATTTCATCAGAAAAGGTCTCCTCGACGTTCTTCAGGTGGACACTATCCTCACGCACCACCTCCAGATCCTGTTGAAGCACATTATTCTTTGATGCCACCAACATTCCTGACTCCTCCTAATTCTTCATTTTGAGCTTGAGGACCTTGATCTTATTTTCCTTAGAGATTCTTATCCTTATCCTCCATCAGCTGGCGAGGCAAGGTTTTCACCTTATCTGAATCTACAGTCTGCTCGGTTATAAGTTCCCGAGATGGTACAGCTGGGACATCATCTTGATAAGGAGACGAGCCCCAATATCAGTAAACAAGCAAAAACCAACATATAGCAATAAGAAGAAAAGAAGGTTTACCTGAAGCAAGTCACTTTGAAGAAATCGGATGACTTCAGAGGAGTCGCCTTCAGGGAGAGCGGTTGGAGCCAATGGGAATACCTTGGAATTGAGATTGGCAAGCACCTTAGCTTGGTCGTCCAGAGGTTAGGGAGAAGCCTTGAAGCTGCTTTCTTTTTTCTTTGCTGAAGATGAAGGAGTCGGGTTAGTTGTAGTCTTACTCTTGGGGGTAGCACTGCTCCTCAAAAACTGAACCTCGTCATCACCAGAGGCGGCCCACTTTGAAGCTGCTTTCTTCGTCGTAATCGCCACCACAACCTTTTGATATGTGCCCATAGCTTCTTCCCCTGTAAATCCTGACACATTACATGGAAGACTTGATTTGGAAAGATCCGTGATGAAGATTGTGATCAAAACGTGTGCGAATGAGCTCAAGAAAACTTACCCAAATTCTGCAACATTCCAAAACTTCTTTACTTAATAAGAAAGTAGCCTGGCCCTTTTCGATGGGAAGCTTCAAGACCTTCTCAACCGTCTTCCTCCCTTTAAGCGTAAACGGAAGCGATACCTCTGCAAAAGAAGAAAATCGTTTAAAAATCACACTCACTCATGAAGCGTAAGATAGGCGCTCTCATGGCCCCTACACCTACCAGCAAAACACGGGAAGTTGCATAAACACAAACTTTTCATACCAATGTTTGTCATACACGGGATGTTGTTTCCTCTCATTCTTCCAAATCTCTTGGACAATAAATAAGAAAAAAGAACCTCGTTGATTTTAGCGTAAGACCCTCAAGATCACCCAAGTTTTGAATTGCTATCAGTGTCCTCTAAGTAGACGGATTCAGCTGGACTGGTGAGATATCGAATAATTATGATATATTTGCAATCAGAGAAGGACCCGATCTCGAAAAACAGATTCTAAGAAAGCTTCGTAAACTGGAACTTCATCAATCACAAAATTTGAAACTCGATCGAACAAACATGAGCTTGAATGACAATACCTTCAGGGAGGGAATATCTCTTCCTCCACTCACTGATTTCTTCCTTGCCGATCCTAGAGAGGGGTCCGATTCTCTTAGGGTCTATCGACTCAGCCGTCGCTTTAGAGTTTTCGACAACAACCATCAAATCGATGGAAAAATCTGAGGAATCATTAGACCTTGATGGCTCCACATCGGACCTCCTATTTGATATAGCCCTACTTCCTACAGAGGAGGAATCCAACAAAAAGCTATATCTACCTTCCATCCTAAAAACCAAGCGCCGGAAACTAAAAAGGCCTGACAGCTGCATCGTCTTAACGTGTAAACCAGAACAAAGCATCTATGGAGAACCGTTCCCCAAGATTCTGTTCCAGGTCAGAAATCTGCAACAAAATAAAACACCCACTGAAGTGTATATACCGTTCAAAAACGGATTGGATTCCTCCCAAGCCAGAGAGTTATCCAAAGCTCCAGACTTTGAACCTTAGCATCCAATAAAATAAAAGACCAGGACCATGAGTCATGACAAATCAATCAATCTGGTAAAATTCCGAGGCTGTGAAACTCCCTTACAACTAGGTCTAATTCCAGGAAATACTTCTCCTCCAGTTTTAGACACCGTTTGGGCCTAAGAAAACCTGGAACTAGGATACTACAGAACCGACGCCCTCCTCAAAAAGACTTGCTGAGAAGGAATGACTTCATTTGAACCAAAGTTCACATGTTATCTCCCGAATTTTGTACACGAAATCGAAAGATAGATGGAAATTGTTGGGGAAAAGTAATCCGGGAAGAGATTACTACAAATCTCGAGCAGGACGCCGGCCTTCTAACTCCTGCCTTGAGAAATTACTGCTTAGGTTCCGACTCTGTTCCTTCCGCCGGGCAAAATGGAAGATTTGTTAAAAGGGATTCTTCCATATTTCTAAATATGGAAGACCTAAACCTAGCAATCGCTTACAACCAAGCTATAAAAGGGGAGCCCATACCCTAGAATAAGGGATCGACTTTTAGAGACAAAGAGAATAGAGTTAGGGAACTAGAACTAGGGTTCATACACAAAAAGTTGTAATTCCTGATCAATACATCAATAAAATCTCTCTTTTGTCTCAACTGTCTCTTGAATCTCGTGTACTTTATGTGCCGTAGTACCTACAAAAGATCCCACCTAAAAATTCCCTAACAGACTGACTACCACATTGCCTAACCAAGGTTTGGAGTACTTTCTGTATAATACTAGAGGGTGGACAGATCATCTGTTATAGCCTACCATTTTAACCACCTAGACCGAAACCTAAATCTAGACTGATCAAGTAATTGATAATTTGGTTCTCAAGAGAGGTCCTTAAATTATAGTTCAAATAAATACAAAATTAAAATGTAAAAAACGTTTGAAGCACAATATTTTAGGAAATTGATTGAATTTATAGGCTTTTTACCTCTTTATCTTTTAGTAGTTATATCAAATATTGTAGCAAAATAGCAACTTAATTTAACTAGTAAAGTGTTGACAAATTTAAATTCCACCTTTTTTTTTGTAATCAAAATCCGGCCTCCTCTCTCTATTTTTTCTTGCTAAATTTTTTCGGTGATTGTGTAGCTTGCAAATTTAATTAATTTTGTTATAAAATAGTTAGAATTTTAAATGGGTATATATTCTAAAAGTATTTTTTATAAAACTATAAGATTGTTTTGTTTATAAATGTAAATATGGTAATTGATGTGGCAACTGATCTATTGATTACCACGTTTAAGTTTTGTAAATGTGGCATCCTCGTCGTCAAATTAGCTGATGTAGAATGCATATAAGCAAAATTAGATGATGTGGTAATTGATGTGACAACTGATCTATGATTCCGCCAAAATTTTAAATAAAATTTATGATATTTAAACTTTTTGAAAGCGACTATATGTATTTGCATAGTGATATCAGTGGTATATAGATTAAACATATCACGATATGTTGTGCATGAAATAGCCATTGTATATTTCCAATTTTTTTGGATTCTCTCTCTTGAAATTAATAACAGAATAATAGGTATTGAAAAACTATAACTCAAATACTTCAATTTTACACATCATATATATACAAAATTACGTACAAATTTGATTATGTGGGCATGTTTATACATGTGTCGATAATCAAATTGTAACACAACACAACATGTGTGATACCCCAACTCAAGATAGCTGAAAAGATAAGTGATATTAGGATACTTGTCTCCAGCCACAAGGGATAGCTAGGTCAAAATCTAAAATTGTCTCCAGCCACAAGTGAAAAGAAGAAGAAGAACAAAATCTAAAAGAAGAAGAAACATAAAGAGATAGCTAGGTCAACAATCCAACATAGTTTTGTTGCGTTTTTTTTTTTGAGAAATCTAAGGAGATTGTCATTTTTTTATTATAGAAAAGGTGAAATTATAGAGTTTACTATGCGGAGCGGAAATTAAAAAAGAGAAAAGATTAGATGTGGTCCAAATTAATAAAAACAAAGAATTTCACGTACCAAGATGTGACAATTCTCTCCCATTTAATATACTTTATGAAACTATGTAAAACTATATGACCTTATCATTTAGTCATATCTGTGTGTAACTTTCATGCATTTTAATTTGAATAACCTTTGTTAAAAAAAAACAAGTCACGAACTGACTTAGTGGATAACCCGCACGTGTTCATAAGCGTTCTTTTTGGCTTTATTATTAAACTTCTTAAACTTATTTCTTTCTGCTTCTTTTTGCATACTTCGTATATGTACATAAACGTTAAAAACAATTAATTCAATGTTGACTTACAGAAAGCGAAACCCAAAACTAATTTATGATTCATATCTGTTGCTAAACAATTTCCATAAGTTGAAACCTTTAAACTCGGAAAGATTATCATTGCTTCAATTGGTCAAATTTTTATGAAATCAACTTTCGATCAACTTTTTACTAATTTGTTTTTATGTATTAGACTATTTAGAATATTAAATTCCTTCTTCGTAAAATATAGTACTATTTAAGAAACATTACAACATATGAGATCATAACATGTGCCATCACTACAATAATTTTTCGAATTTTTAGATAAATAAGTTAATCCATCTAAATATACACTATAATTATCATCAGAGTAATTATAAAATTAATTAGTAATATAGAAAATATTATTTTTTATTTTTAAAATAAAATCATAAAAAATACTTAATATGATTAAAATATATATGACAATTCATGATTTTTTAATAAAAAATTTTGATAACAAATATTTGTATCCTCTGTCACTTTTTATACTTTTATATTACTAAAAGAAATTCAAAAATCACATTAACTATATAATAAATTTTTAATATTTTTATTTTTTAAACAACTATAAATTACGAAAACCTTTTGAAATTTTATATTGAAAAATTTGTAATTAATGATTTAAAATATTTTATAATAAAATACAAATGACCATAAAATCATATAAATAAGAATTTTTATTTAATATATAAATATATTTGAAAGAATAAAAACAACACGTTGGAACCAAAAATATTACATTTATTATTATCAGATATTTCTTCTATTTTCACTTTATATATCGTTCTAGATATTTTCACACACTAAAAAACTATTAAAACTTATGCTTTACCTTTAATTAATATGTTATTTTATTTGATTGTGTTTATTGATAAACTAAAAATATATGGGTAAAATTGGAAAAACAATCAAATGAATGAGTAAATTAAGTTATATTATTCTTGAACACTTACATAAATATATGTTTATGCTTACGGCCCATTTACAGAAAAAAGTTTAGCTATGGCCACCTATCCTTAAGATTTTAGTGATCAGTGTCTACATAAATCTCGAATACTCCATCTAATCTATTAAATTAGGGTCCTATTTTTATCTAATACTAACAAGTCATAATAAGACCACTTAACAAATTAGTTAATATGAAATATTTGATTATTTATATTAATAATAAACCAACTCTATATTTAAATTATATTTTTTTAATTATAACAAAATCTGTTGAGAAAACATCTAAAAAAATCTTACTTAAAATTTGAAATGTTTTTTTTAGAAAATAAAACATTAATAAATTTCATAATTAGTAATATAATATTATTATAAATCAATGTTAACTAATATTTTATTATAACACAAAAAATAAAATTTCTATGCTATGTTTTATAAATTTTATAAATAAATTCTGGATTATATAAAAATAGTTATGTTACATGAATTAAATATGATAAAATTTTATTAAATAAGTAAATTAATAACTTTTAAATTTCTAATTTTTTATTTAAATAAATTATCACTCATCATTAAAATAGATTAAAATTCTAAACAATATAATATTATTATACAAAATAAATGTATTAACGTAGGTTAAAATTATATATATATATATATATCTATACAACTTTTTATTTATTTTGAAACTCTCAAAAATATATTGTTTAAAAATGTTTGTATACAAAAATATAATAGTATATAATAAACTTTAGTTCATATACTATTTAAAATTATGTTATTATAAAACTATGAAATTTTAGTAATTCATATAAAATATCAATGAAAAATACAATTTTAAAATTTATTTTAATTATAAAAAAATCTATTAAGAAATGTTTTTAAAATATTACCTAAAATTCAAATATTTTATTTATAAAAATAATAGATTAGATGTAGTCACAAACAAATTCAAAATTCATTTAACGTTCCAAACTCAAAAATAGTTATGTAATTTTCCAAAGTTTTCTTGACAAAATATAAAATTTTGAAAATAAATATATAAAATAAAGATCATAATATTGAAAATTTTACAAAAGATAAATCATAGATAATAAATAATAACTTTTTGAAATGCACCACAAAAAAACTATTTATATATGTTGTAAAAATTAAAGTAATCTAATATTTTGAAGTCTTAATTTTTAAAAAATAAAGCTTACTATCATATCATCGAAAAAATATCCTATATTAGTAAGTAATAAAAATTAATAACAAAGTAAAATGTTTTAAGCAAATCGATATATATATATTAATAATATTGAATAAGAAATATAAATAATAATATTATAGATTTACATAATATATAACACTAAAATATAAATTATATATTTATAACATTTGTAATAATATCTAATACATTTATAAAATAGAAAAATATCCGCACAGATTTACGGGTTAAAATCTAGTATTAATTAAAATAAAAGCAAGAAATAGAACAAGATAAAAAGAAAAAGGAAAATATAAAATCATCTATTAGTCAAATCAAAGACGAAAAAAACGGAGTCCAGTAAACGTTCAATTTTGACTAAAGTGTTAGGCGTAAGGCGATAGCTACGCGTTCATGGTACGTGGTCATATTATGTGTATCTTAGATGGCCTTAATTTTCTAGTCATGTCACGATTTTAAGAAATATTTTTGATAAAATAAATATTTTCTTCATTTTTAGTTTTTTTTTCTTTGAATATTTTAGAGTAATTCATATAAAAAATTAAAAATGATTGGGACGAAGGAATTTTTCAACGCATGCATGGAAGTTAGGATTACATGAATATATTTGTTTGTATGCAGTATATATAGTGAAATATACAGTCTTTATAATTTAGCAATTTACAGCTTCCAGGTTAAATAAGAAACCAATTAGAATAACCATAATCACTAAAAGTTTTTGTTCAAAATAAAGACTATTAGTTTTAAATGTTCGTTTTTATCTCAATGTTTCATGTAGATTTTATTTGCTTAGACTTATTTATATCTAGATGCTGTAGTATTCCTTTATGAATTTAGAATAAAACTGGAAGCAGAATATCCCAAATAAAAAAAATATGTTTTAAATTCAATTATTTTTAACTATAATCAAATTAGTACAAAACAATAACATAAAAACTATATTTATAAAAGTTATATTTAAAATTTTGGTGGAAGATGGTTGTAATTTTTGTAGGATACATTAATTTTACAAGTTTAACGGGAAAATAGATCTGATGGAAAGCTAAAAATTTACATTTTGAAAATTTAAAAAACAAAAATAGGAAAAATAAAAACAAAAACATTTCGCACAACAAAGATTTTCTTTTTATCATCAATATAACCCAGACTCAACTAAGACTCCATGAAACAAATTAGTAGCTCTAAATCTATATAAACAATAAGAGATGACTGTTTCCAGGAATTACGCGTCAGATTGTTGGCTCTATATGTCATATTCGCGAAACATGTACGAACTCAATGTGAGTGAAATTCAATGTGAGTGAAACTCTCCTTCATGGTCTGAATGTCTTTCACATAAGATACAAAGATAGACAATTCTTTAGGTTCTAAAACTATCTTCACTAGATGAGGACAATTCGTCGTAAATGTCATATAAATCTCTTGTAAATTTCTCATACTATCTATTGCCAAAATGAGCGCCTCTATTTCGAAATGTAGAGGTTTCATGTAGGCTCTTGTGTTCCTTGCCCTTATTATCCCTTCAAATACTAGTAAGGCACTATACTAACCTAATCGCGAGTAAATATCATTTTGAACAACACAAATTTTGCAGATTTTTTTAGGAAAATGAAAATTTATGAGTTTTGGTAAAAATAAAAGAAAACATATTCTGGGTTCTTACAAAAAGTAGATTTTTGTAGTTTTGATCAAAATGTAATTTTGTAGTTTCAATGGAAACATATTTTACATTTATCATTAAAATAATGTGATTTGTGATATTTATTGGAAAATATAATTTTATAATTTTGTTGAAAAACACAAAATGTTAGTTTAATATAAACTTGTGATTTGGCGAAAACTTAAATTTTATCCTTTTGATTGAAAACATATTTTTAATTATGATGGAAATCATCAACCAATAAACTAAAGTATTAGTTAATAAAATAAGAAAAATATAATTTTATTAATTTTTAACGTCATTAATTTTACAATAAATGTCACTTTTACATTTTCACAAAATAAAATATAAATTAATGTAAGTATAATATACATTTCAATTTTAAAGTAATTTTTTATGTAACATTTTTTTTTCATTATACACTATTTGTGATATTGACAGAATATCATATTTAAAAGTATTTTATTTTTATTCTTGTTCTTTAGTTAATAGTTTGCACTGAAACTCTACTTTTTAGCTTTTCTTATCTAGATTATTTAGATATTAATATTTTTTGAAAAGGTAACTTTAATTTTTTGCCCAATTGACAATCCATAAAAGAAGAAGACATCATGTCTTTATTACAAAAAAATCATCTTGTAAGAATTCAAAAAATAGAAAAGTACTTTTTTTTTTAAATGAGCTAAACGCCTATGCCATAGATCGTGAAAAGACAGAAAACTAGCAGAGGTGGCAGGCGGAATAGGGATGTTGGTTGGAATCGAGTACCATAATTGTTATGCTGAGAAAAATAGTCTGTGTGTCCAAGACCTTCATAAGAAATCCCAAAAGATCAAACTCAACAAATAATAAATTGTTTTTGGGGAACCTCTCAACAGAGAATAAATTATTGACAATATGAAGAGTGATTAGAACAAGATTAAGAGATAAGGTGGTATGGCCCTTGATAAGCTGTAATTCCCTGGATCTCTTGTAGGAGAGTAAATGCTTTGATAATCCTTGCAAATAGAGAATCAAGGACTTAGTCTGTTGTAAGGCTTGTGGATTGATGTGAGACACAAGAGAGATGACTCGTCTCTTGATACTCCAAGGCTTCTGATATGGAAATGACACACCAAATCAAAAAACTCAAGCTTTGGTTTCTCTTTAACAACAACAAGTTTCTGTTATGCTCTTCTCAACTTGTTCTGATTAGTTATGGATCTGATCAAGGATGTGTTGCCTACTGTTCCTCCTCTATTTTTAATACAACTACTTAGGGTCACACCATCCTATCTCCCTTCAAAAAGATTTGACCTCAAATATTGTTCTTCCGGATTGAATAAACCTTGCAAATCAAGCTTGTATCAAACTATTTTCTGAACCATATTGTTGTTACTTCTTCTACTAACACTCAAGCTTCCTCCTGGTTCAAAACAACTTGCTGCAAGCCCTTGAAAACTCTCAGATGCTCCACTAAGTTGAAATGAAAGTATAAAATAATCCTAGTCAGTAACCCACACGTTAAAGAATGAAAACTTTCACTTTGATCAATCAGAGCATTCGCCAGTTCAGGACTTGTAGATGACTCTCCAAGCACATTTTCTTCTTGATTTGTTTGATCAGGCACGTGTAAACACAACTCTTGTGTTTCTACTTCTTGTTCAGCTGCAATCATGAACAATGCTTTTTCAATCTCCTCCAAGAGAAAGTGAAAAACTGGTTCTTCCTCCTCCCATTGAAATCCAAGTATGTACTTAAAACTCATGACGAGTTTAACCTCATCCCAAGTGTAGAGTGATTCTTTATCAACCCAACGTGCTTCTTCCTCTACCCTCCACCATGATTTAGCCTCACCTCTCAGTAAGTTAATAACAAGGGATAGGCTTTCCCATGAGCCTAATGGATTTTGCTCAATGAAATTATCTAGGCTATCAGACCACACCATGAAAACTTCTGGACCATATCCTCCAGAAAAAGCATCAGGATAAATCTTAGAAACGAATCCAACAAGTCTCCTAGTTTCTTTCTGGTGGTAGTTTCACTTCTCTGTCATTCTTCTCCTCTTCCAAACGATGTTGGTGGTAGATCAGCTACAAAAGAGACAAAAATCGTGTGCAGTTGATGAAACCAAATTAAGATCTCTTATCCTAACCTTCAAGAGGCTATGATATTACTTGGTACGGCCCTGGATAGGCTGTAATTCCCTGGATCTCTTATAGGTGGGTAATTGCTTTGATAATCCTTGCAAACAAAGAATCAAGGACTCAATCTATTTCAAGGCTTGTGGATTAATGTGGGACACAAGAGAGATGACTCGTATCCTGATACTCCAAGGCTTCTGGTTTGGATATGACACACCAAATCAGAAAACCCAAGCTGGATATTACACACCAGCAAGACTCAACTCGCCAAAGGCAAGAGAATAGCTTTGGTTTACCCTTGTTAAATCCAAAACGAAATTGCCTTTGGTTCAAATTAAAAATATTACAATGCCTTAAACAATCAAAGATTAAACCAATGGTTTAATTCCTTTTTCTTCTTGGTTAACTTCTATCATCTTTTCCACGCCAAAAGCAAGTGTAGAAGAGCTTGTCTCTGCGTTTGGCCATTGATCTTGTGCTTGGTCCAGTTGAGAAGCTAATGCGTCCTCCATTTAGGCCGCCCCGTCCATCTGCTTGTTTGTCCTGATCCACCTTGATTCTCTCCTGCTCAGTTTGTTCTCCACGCTAATTTGAGCTTGCAGATTGATCTCCATGCTGATTCATGATCATTCCATGACTACCAGATGCCATATCAAGTCTCTCATCCTTCTCTCTATCCAATACTTCATAGACCATTACTATGAAACCTTGAAACTATCCATTCAACCAAGATTTGATCAGTGTATTTGCTAGCCCATTCATTGGATCCCATCCCGTAAGTTTGAGCCTTATTAGGATAGCACCATACTCTCTCCCTTCAAAAGTATTTTTCTTCAAAATTCTGGTAAGATGATAGAACCATGATTATCTCCTGGATTAAATACCCAACATTGCAATCATTTTCCATTCCTAAGCAACCTCTTAGGACTTGGCTCAATGCAAACGAATTATAAGTCAGGCTGTTTCACTGTGATAAGCTTGATCTTGACAGCTACTCTATTGTTGAAGACTACACACGCCTCAGCCTTGAATATATCAGCATGTATTCTTCCCTCAATCTGATCAGAAACGAGTATTGGTTCTCCAATATCATGCAGTAACCTTGCTGCTTGTTTTGGTGTTTGAACTTGCCCATTATGTTTGAGTAGGTGAATGCTTCTGATGTCTCTCAAAGGGCCTTGACCAGCACACATTTTAACTTGGTTCTTATGCTGCAAAGGGTCTGGTGGTCGTGTGCAATGTTCACCATATTCACTCTCAAGCTTTGGTTTCTCTTTAACAACAACAAGTTTCTATTTTACTCTTCTCAGCTTGTTCTAATCAGTTATGAATCTGATCAAGGACGTGTTGCCTCCTTTTCCTCCTCTATTTTTAATGCAGCTACTTAGGATCACACCATCATCTCTCCTTTCAAAAAGATTTGACCTCAAATCTTGCTCTTCAGAAGTGAATAAACCTTGTAATTCAAGCTTGTATGAAACTGTTTTCTGAACCAGATTGTTTTTACTTCTTCTACTAACACTCAAGCTTCCTCCTGGTTCAAAAACGACTTGCTGCAAGCCCTTGACAACTCTCAGATGTTCCACTAAGCTGGACTGGAAGTATAAAAAAATCCTGGTCAGTAACTGATGTGGGGTTTTATTTCACTTTCAAATTAACTTTATTTCCCATTTTTACTCTCTCAAATAAGAGGTTCAATGTAGTACTTAGGGATCGAATCTACAGAGACTCTAGGATTGCACAATAGACTTATTTCTTTCGAATTAAAGCTAGATGAATGAAAATAATAATAAAAGCGATTTCAAGATTTATTTGGTTTGTGAAGATCAATTTAAGAGATTAGACTTAGGGAAAATTCTTAGGTATGACCAGGTAATGCAGACTAATAGATTGATAGGGCTTTAATTTAGTATTGTTCTCAAACTCAAACCTTAGAGTTTAGGAGACCGCTCTCGCGCATCTCAGTTGAGTATCGATCGATGTACACAAGGTGGTGTCGATCGACGCTCATTCCAAATAGTATTGGTTTTGCGGTTTGATAGGTTCTCTAAACTTCCAATTCAACTCTTGTTTGTTACTAGTTATTTAGATTGTTAAACATAGGTTTAAGGTTATAACCAAGCTCTTGCTTGCGCTATGGAACCCTAACTTCTAAGATTGAGGTGATAAAATTTAACTTAGCATTAAGAGCAACTTAAACAAAGAACCAAGAAGATTACCCTAACAATTCTATAAAATCAGCAAAACATTACTACCATTGAAGAACCCGAAATCTAACAATGAATTACTCAGAAATAGCAATAAAGAACGTGATTAAAGTCTGAATAAATTGCATAGAATAAACTGAGTAAAAAGATAAGGAGTTAAAAATCTTCTCTGTAATGATGATCAGATTTTTCTCTCCAATAGATGTAACAAGGTGTTGAATTCTACTTTCGAATTCCGCAAAACTTTGGAGACTTCCATTGGTGCGCTTATCTAAAGCCAACCACCAATTATGCGCATCCCCTTCCAGGAAGTGGATCGCAATGTCTCTCTTGTAATCCTCTGGGCAACGAGTAGAATTGAAGTTTCGGACCAGCCTACTCCTCCACTCGTCAGCCACTATGGGATCGGTGCTACCTGAGAAGTGTCGGGTTCCCAAACGGGAAATGTGTTCCAACAAACTCAGATAGTCCACCTTCCTTACAGCCCTTACGGGTGGTTCGATCTCGACCACCTCGGCTGTTTCCTTGGTCACACCATTAGCTATGGGCGCTTCAGTGGGGGTAGCTTGACCAACAGATGAATTCACCAGAGGGGTGACCATCTGAGTCACAGCATCTAACTGACCGCCCATACGTTTCATGGCTTCCCACATGTCCTTCATGGACGGTTCAACGATCTGGTTCATCGCACCATTGATCGTACCTGTACGTGGGTCAACAGGGTAGTCGGCATTCGAGGATTCTGCTTCGTCACGGTCCTGTTACCGTACCGTACCATTGGTTCGCCCATTAGTAAGGTTGGCCGGATCATCAATTGCTCCCCACCGATGTAACCTATAACCGGATCCGTTGGTAACTCGATTGGGTTAACCTCATCAACCCATGGTTGGCTAGATTGTCCGTCCACCACCTTACTCTTCTGGCTCGTCCAGATTTTCCCTTTCCAACCTTGGAGTTTTAACAAGGTTAGTACCAAACATAACGTATCATAAACAAAAATGCAATAGTCC
The DNA here is from genome assembly GCA_905132885.1 of Moricandia moricandioides. NCBI lineage: Eukaryota > Viridiplantae > Streptophyta > Magnoliopsida > Brassicales > Brassicaceae > Moricandia > Moricandia moricandioides. Next base: position 7,730 of record CAJHQQ010000834.1, on the reverse strand, counting down.
CTAGACTAAGCAATCAAAACAACCTCACCGTGATACCTGATCACCTGGCTGCGTGTGTGGACTACCATAACCCAACTATCCTAGAATCAAGCATGCTCTGACATCAACTTGTAAGACCCGATCTTGGCCTTTCGACCCAACTGGACCAAATGCCTTAATTTGATTATTTCATTGCTTGTTTGATTCATTTTTAATTTATTTTATTTACTAAGTCATATTAGCATATGAGGTTCATAAACAAATGGACAGATAGCACAGCGGAATAATAAATAAGTTCATATGTATCACTCAAACTCATGTGATCCAATACATAGTTTCTTAACAGTTTCATAAACAATAACTAATTCCTCTCTAACTTCATCTAGCCACACGCCACACAGCCTTTCACTGATTGAGTCTTCACGGCTCCTTGGCTTGACCACAACCAATCTCAGATCCTGAAACCATAACCCATAAGCATTAATCTTAACTGAAGACATAACGGATAGATCCTATAATGCTTGGTTTGGTTCCTAGAACTATGATTAACCTCAATCAACACAATCATATAATATGTCCGACCTATCCACCATATCCCAAGTCATTCAACCAACCACCCCACATGACTTAGAATAGGCAGACAGTCCAGATTAAACAAACATAAACACGATCAGAACCGTATCGACCACGAACCAGTCCGTCCAACCGAACTATGGTCTAGGTACGATCGGTCACCCTTGATGTCCGGCTCAATAGCCCAATGGAATCCCTTACCTGATCCGGCACTAGGCCTGGATCCAAACAACCGAGTAAGGCCATTGCCCAATCCGGATGGTACTACAACCGATCAGACCTTGCGACCCATTACCCTGGTTAAACAACCGTGTACGTGTCCTAACCCATGAACCGTGGACTGAACCATATGGAATGGACAGAACCCACATCCATTGATACCGTTTGGAACTCACACCCTTTGGTAACTTGCACCCTTTGGTACTCGCACCCTTTGGTCGATGCCACCCATTGGTCTATGGTACCTTTTGGTACTCGTAACCCTTGGTAAGTTATACCTCTTGGTTACTCACACCCTTTGGACTCTCATTACCTTTGGCACTCATAACCCTTGGAAACTCGTACCCTTTGGCAACTCGTACTCTTTGGGACTTTCCAAACGTTCAGACCAACCGGCCATACTTTGGCACGATCCGGACTGACCCGCATAACCGACCCTTGGTCTAGGTTGCGGTTGGGATGTGGATCGATTAAGATCAGGATTGGAAACCATGATCTTTCCATCACACCCCTTCGTGTATGAACAGAAAGAGCAGATGAAGAATGGATGGAATTAAGACTAAGAGGGATCAGATGCAACAATGAGACCAATCGGAACATCGGTTTGACCACAAGGGTTAACCGCATGCACCATGGAACCCACGGCCCATATCCTACCTTGGAAACCACATTAGGGTCTTCCACGTTCTTCCCCTTATCAGACTTCCCCATCCCTGATCGGAAATCCTTTCCCAAACGATTACACTCGCCGGAAAGATCACCACCACAATCGGCCCTCTTTTTGGCCGAGAACTCTCTCTCTTCTTCTCTCTCTCTCTCTCTCTCTCACGTTTTCTCTGAGTATTTTACTCTGAAACTGAATGATAAAAACGTGCAGGGAGGACCCCTATTTATAGAGGACGAGGGGGTAAGTCTTGCCCCACGAACAGGCACGACTTGTTGGTGAAAGGGCACGACTTGGTCGATAGGTTGCAACCCTTGACCACCCGCAACCCTTCGCCCATACCAGACCCTTATTGGGTCGATATCAAGCCCAACCACGACCCAGACCCACCAGGCTTAGCCCATGGCCTAGCCCAAGGGTCCACCAGGCCCCAACCACCATGGCCGGACCACCTTGGCCCACCACCGGCCCGGACCCGGACCAACTGCCCAGAACCCGAACACTCCGTCCAGCTGAGTTGAGCTGATCCCCAGCTGGTCCAGCTGACTGAGCTGGTAGCTCAGCTGAATGAGCTGACCTAGGTAGTGTTGAGCTGATCTGAGCTTGGTCGAGCTGTGTTTAGCTGGTCGAGCTGGCCGTACACTTGGTCCAGCTGCCCAAACAATTGTTCAGCTCTTTTAACTCGTTTCTTTCCGTCTCCTTTGGTTAAGTCCTTATGACCTAACTCAGTTTTGACCATGGAACGTATTTAACTTGATCTAAACGATCCTTAGCTCATTCCCTCGAACCATGGTCAGTCCCACGATCCTTATTCAAGATTGGGGGTGCTACAGTACGACTTCGGGGTGCTACAGTACGACTTCGCTTAACTCAATGTTCATCTCGTTAAGAGTATCACGAAAGATGATGTTGATTGTGCTTCCTGTGTCTATGAAAACCGTGGCGACCTCGAGATCTCATATGATGAGATCGATTACAAGTGGATCGCAGTGCGGCTGATCAATTCCTCCGGCTTCTTCTTCTTCTTTGAAGGTGATTACTTCTTTCGGAGTGTTATTGATCGTGGGACATATAGTCGAATTCATACTTGTCTCGGCTTTGCGCTGATAAGCTTTTAAGTCCGAGACGGTATCGCAGCAGAATTGTGATCCGTCGATGATCATGTTTACCCTGCGACGGTTGCTGTCGTTGCCCTTATCGTCCCCCGGTTGGTCCCCTTGGGAAGGTCTATCCGTTTGAGGAGTCTTGTCATTTTTCGGTGGGTGGGGGGGGGGGGGCGATCCGAGTCACAGATGAGATCCTTCACTCTGGAGACTCTTGAGAGTTCTCCGAAGAGCAGTTTTGTGGCCAACCTTGTGCCGAGAACTTTGCAGTTAATGGTTGCGTGCCCGCGTGTTTGGTGAAAATCGCAGAAGGCGTTTTCGTCGTAGGTCAGATTTTGGATCTAGGTATTACCCACCGTCCATCCTTGCTCCCATACGGATTTAATAGCGTAGCTATGCACTCCCTTTGTTTCTTCATCTCCGTGTTGGGTGTTTCTATCGTTGCGAGGGGGTTTCTTTTTTGATTACTAGTTGTTTAGTTAACCGTTGGCGTCTCATATGATCGACCCGATCCAATGTCAACCCCGATTAAGTCGGAACAAAGATAAGTTTGATCAAGTAACAAAAGAGGGAGTTTAATGAGGACGAGGTGAAACTAGATTGATCCAACATACCGAACCAACGAGTCAGACTGCTCGTTTCATCCAACTCGCAATACGGACTAGTTGGCCGTGTCGTGCCTACCAACTCGCCTGTACGGAGAGTTGCCCTTGTCCAACTCGCCATACGGGCGGGTTGGTCGGGTTATGCCATTCAACTCGCCCGAATGGTGAGTTGGTCGGTCCATGCCCCCGTATGACGAGTTCGCCTTGTCCAACTCGCCATACGAGCAAGTTGGTAGATTCTGGTTTCTTTCTTTCGAGTTTTGGCCCAGAGACTTGCGTTAAGTAGACTTCAGGACTGCATTCGTATAGAAACACGACTTTTAGATGCTGATTCCGAGAACACCGTTATTGCCCCCAACAAACGCATTCTGCCAGTAGGTTTCTTACGTCGATTTTGTCGTAACCGACTTTGACCCCAACAACGCTCCTTGTGGATTTGATCCCTAAGCACTGCAATTGATATCTTATTTGAGAGAGTTTGCTCTAGGGTAATTTGAGATACATCAGCAGGCCTTCCCGTCTTCAGGAAAAAGAGTTTTGCCAGGAAAGTCAAAGGGAAAGGCATACTCGCCCTTTCGAGTAGAAGCCGACGCAGACACTCAAGAACTGATCCCATCATCTTCCCTAGGACTTTCCGAGATATCAACCTTTAGATTACCAGAACCAAGAGCAGATTACTTCTTGATGTCGATATCCAAACTCAACCGAGGTCCTCTATAGGAAAAGGTAGGCACATTTGCAAGCTTCGAAGATTCCCTAGAAGATCTCCTAGTTGAGGAAGGTCTCTTCTCTCGCCTCTCTAAGGGGGGGGGGGGGGGGGGAGATAGCCCCTGCAGCGGCTTCCAATTCCACAGAGTTCATAAAGGTATCCCTAGGAACCGCAGAAGATGAAGGAAGAGATTGAGGAGGTGGTGGTGGCATAAAAGCTACTGCTTCCACAGTAGGATCAACAGCCTCAACAGTCCCAGGAACCTTCTAGGAATCCTTAGGAGGCACGATCTCCACCAAAGAACCAGACCTAGCAGCCTCAGAAGGAGATACTACACTAGGAAGAATCGCAGGAAGCACATATTGAGCACCCGTTTCCGGAGTCGACCTCTACGATGCCAAATAGCAAGGAGATTTAAAATTCTCCTCTCTTTTCTTAGCAGACTCGTCCACCATCTAGGAAAGGTCAGGAATGGAAACATTTGCGCGCACCATGACAAAATAACATGTGAAACCAAAATAAACACTTTTTAAAACTAGAAGCACACAACAGGAGACAAGCGAAAAGAAAAAATTCACCGAAGATGATATGAAATATGAAGACTTTTAGCGGTTTGAACTACCAAAAGAAAAACATAAGATGAGCAATAAAATTAAGAATCAGAGCAATTATTCGCAATGCAAAACACTAAAATAAAATTGGATTCTCCAAAGCAGAAAACCTCGGTGAAAACTGACTCAAATAATCAAAACACAATATTGAAAGAAGAACTCAAAGCGATTCTTTTAGAACAAAAAAAAACAAGAAAGATCAAACAATATATTTTAGAAGAATTCCGAAAAAAAAATATCAAACAATAGAGAGGAAACTGAAAATAAAACTTTCAAATTACTCTGAAAAATTCAAGTGAAAAATGAAGAAGCAAGAAACATGGTTTATGTTTCAAAATTTTGGAACTGACGTAAACCGACGTAAGTAGTCGACAATCAAATAGTGTCGACCAAAATCACCCCCTTGGTGTCGATCGACACTCCTCCAAATCAGAAAACCGTCATATTTTAATGAAGTTTCAAGAACTGCAACTTTGCCCCATTTGGGAACTGAAGTTTGCACTGTCGACTTTAGTGAATGGAGGAAAGCAAAGAAAAGTCTACTGTCCCAGAAATATGCTAAGCCAATGACAAGTAATCAAAATCAGAAAACAGACGAAAGTCAAACAAGTAAAAGTAAAGTACAGAGCAAGGAAAATCTTATTCTAAATTTGATTATGAGCATTACAACAGGTGAAAAATCCTCGGCCGCAAGAGTTGTCGGCGTGTTTTAGTCCTAATCTGCTAAGACCTTAAAACATAGTCGAGTCGCAGCTAAATAAAAAAACGGAAATTGGCTAAATTAATCAAAGTGCTAAGTTTTCTTTGTATTTTTTCTTGTCCCCATGTTCCTTTTCTTGGCTTTCCTTATAATGCCTCCTAGATCGGTCGTTTTTCCTTTTCCCCACCTCATTCGAATTTATCTCTTTTCGGTAATATTCCTTTACCCTCTCGATCTTCATGATTATCTTCGAAACTTGAAATTTAACTTCATTTCCATTTATTTTCTTCAAAAATCAAGTAAACCATCATTATAGTTTGGGCTCATTCTCGTTTGAGATCGTAAGTGGGCTTTGGCCGCGTTTTAAACCTTCTTGGACCGTTTTTGACTTAATTTTTTTTTATAATTTCTTTCGTAGAATCATCTTCGATACGATGTTAGTTTCATAGGTTGATGAGAATCAATCGTATAGTCAGGATAACAATGGTGTTAAGTTAATTGTTATCATTTCATACGATCGATTAGGAAATTTACGAGAAAACAAGTCTTTGCTACTTTTATCATAAATTTTTAACAGTAATTCCAAGCGAGACAAAACAAGAGAAAGTTCGATCAAGAAAAATATGGATTGATGGTAAAAAGAGAAGGAGGCTTGATCGCTAGCTGGTGACGAGGTCGACCCGGGGTCGTCGACTGCTGGCGACGAGGTTGACGCAGGTCGTCACCTGCTGGCAAAGAGACATGTGGAGACGGTCTCCTCGCCAGCTGGCAATGAGTTGACCCAGATCTGCGCCTCCTTGGGACAAGGACGGGATCGGGTCATTGCATGATGCTGACGAGACGCAAGGAAATTGTCTCATCGCTAGCTGGCAACAAGTTCGACCCATAGTCGTCTCCAGCTTGTGACGAGACACAAAGATATGGTCTTGTCGCCTGCTGACGATGCGGATGGGCCAGGTCATCGCATGCTGGCGATGAGGCACAGAGAAGATGGTCTTGTCGCCATCTGCTGATAAGGATGAGCTGGATTTGTCCTCCGCTGGCGACGAGACGCGGAAATGCTTCCATGGTTGCCTTATGGCGACATGGTTCAACGGTCGGAGCGAGATGAACTGGAAACAATATGTAGATGTCGGGACGAGGTGCTTTCTCGATTTATCATATTTTGGAAGTTTTTTTCATTGAGATTGAGTATGCCTTTTGTGAAAGCTCGTTATTTTTTGAATCCTTAGAGGTTTTAGTTCTCACGTTCCTTTAAAGAAAGAGAAATGCTCTCGGTATTGTTTAGCCATAGATTATTTCGTGATCGATTTTGACCACAACAGTTAGTCTTCTAGCTTGCTAAAATTGTCCCGATATTCTTGCGAGGTCTTTAGGCATGTTTGGTAAGTTAGAAGGACTCGATTTCTGGAAGTTCGAAAGTAAATCAATTTTTCTTCGAAAGATAGGGTAGATTTCTTCCTCTATAAGTATGTGGAGTAGGTTTTCAAATTCGTGACTTGCTGACATAGTGGTCTATTTACTGTTCTAGCAGTGTATAAATATCCTAAAAAATTAACTATCAAATTAACCTATAATCCTAACACACAAAACAATACTCTTGCTAAGAGAGATCAGGTGTAGTACTTAATGATCGAATCCACAGAGAACAATGGCACACAATAGATTTCTTATTCCTAAAGGTGATTATATATATTGATAACAAATAATCATTCTTAGTAAATATTCCTTATTGGAGAGTGTAGATGCAATATGGAAATATGCAAATAATATAAATATGGAAATATGATGATAATGTAAATATGAAAATACTTTACTAAAATAATTAGATGTCAATGTAAATATGCTAGATCTAGGGTTTTATGCAAGTGGATTATAGAGAATAGAAGCTAAGGGTATTAATCATAGAACTCGACATCTAATGTAAAGGACGACCAGCCCTTGCTGCGAGTCTAATCTATTGACTAAGTCCAATGTTTTAGCTCTCGCTTGTTGACATGGAATGATCGTCGATCGATGGCAATGATCCTGCGTCGATCGATGGTCTCTTAAGTCAAGCTTTGTGACCTAATTCGATAAGTTCACTAGATTAACTAAATCAACTCTCATTTGTTTCTAGCAACATAGCTTGATATAACCTATTTATTACCAGTTTTAGACCATGTTATAGGCTTTATTTAGGGTTTGTTATGTATGTCTAGGCTATGTTTTAAGGTCTTTACAGGTCCAGGTACGTTTTGGAGATATATGGAGATACTTGGAGCTTTAGGAGTATTTAGAGGAGAATAATCTAAAGCTGATAGTTGTGAGAGTCTAAGTACCAAACGACCATCGATCGACGACACATCATTGGCGTCGACCGATGCTACATGACCAAGATCGATCCATGTTGCACATCTGCCTACGATCGATGTCCAATACGCAGACAACCAATTTTCAAGCCCAAGTTAGAGACATGACACAAGATTACAAGATTACCCATGGACGAGTTTTGACCTCGACTTTAGGGTTTTACATTTATACTTTATTTGTTGCCACCAGATTGATGGAGCTAAGTGTGCACCACC